>JAHBCN010003913.1:71026-94272 GCA_019359885.1 Listronotus oregonensis
TACCATCTAGAGGTCGATTACTGTTTAGTCAGTATATTCCAGGGAAGGCATCAAAATATGGAGTCAAAATCTTCAAGCTATGTGACGAAAGTGGATATACATAGGAAACAGAAATTTATAAAGGAAAAAGTAATACGGCAACTGCCGGACAAAGAAGCAACACAGTTGTTTTAAATGTAATGAAGGATTATCTTGATAGTGGACGGACTCTAGTGGCAGACAACCACTACAATAACCTTGAACTAGCAGATATATTTTTGGAAAGAAAAAGACATAACGTTGGTTCGTTGCGAAAATTTGTAAAGGGAGGAAAAGAAAATGAAAAAATGCGATATCAGGGAACAATAAGTTATGGAAAAGTTATTGGCAACTGGAAAGACAAGAGACCGGTTAGGTTTATTAGTACGAGGCATAAACTAAACATGGTCAACACAACCAAAAAAAATCGAAAAGGAGAAACTATTTATAAGCCAGAAGGTATTGTGTTTTATAATAAGTTTAAGATGGGTATTGATTTGTCAGATCAAATGGCTTCTTACTTTACTACTCTTCGCCGCTCTTTAAGATGGTACCATAAGGTGTCATTTGAATATTTATTTGGTACATCCGTTGTTAACGCTCTTATCTTATACCAACTCTGAAACAAAAAAAAATTCAAATAGCAGATTTTAGAGAGGCCCTTGTGACAGGCCTGCTTGGAGATATTATAGATAACGAAAAAAAAGCAACAAACAAACCAAACACCTATTGAAACAGGTAGTTGAAAAAACTAAAGCCAATAAAAGAGGAAACGATGTGTTGGGTGTTATGAAATGGAGTATGAACTTTATAAGTCGTCAAAAGTGGCGGCAAAGAAGGCCTAACTGGTGTCCACGTTCTGCAATGAAAGTCCATATTCGCCCGCATTATGTCTGGAATGTTTCCAAACGAGACACTAAATTGATACTTTTATATTATGATAACCTTACTTCCTGTTATTTATTTATTTTTTACTTTACTGCAAATAAATATTATTACAGGAGCAAATTTTCCAATTTTTTTAGATAAGCATGTATAACTTGACTATAACAAATTGCCGGTGTTGCCCATTTAACCGACAAATTTGTTGGTTCATTTATATACCACTGCCGTATTGTATTATAATGTAGATAAGGAAAATCATCTGGCAACCCTGTAATTAAGGTACTTATCACATTAAGTCTTTTCCCAGAGAGACAAACCTAACAAAAGGTTACTTCCGAAAAATTTGAGAGTGAGCCTAATATGCGAATTGTTTCTTGACACGTATAGAATAAACGTACCATATAAAGCTTACTGGTCTGTATTCAAAACTTTTATTATTTCATTTGGCTACCCTAGTCCGGATACGTGTACCTTTTGCGATTCCACTATGCTAAAAACTGAAAACTGAAGAATCCGAGGACGAAAAAAGGCAATTACCGATACAACTGAAACTGCATGAAAGAAAAAGCAGAAGCCTTTCACGAATTAAAGCGCAAAAAAACCAGCCCACCAAGGTAAAATAACATTTTTTTTTATCTTTATGACAACTCACGAAGGATTATTATATATGTATATTATATCCTACGGATTATACATACATATATAAACCTAAGTACCAAAGTACCGTGAGTGTCGGGTTTTCCGGTGTTTAACCCATTTCTTCTCCAGTTGTTCCGTCAACGTTGTCCAAGCACTGAAACATGCAAATGTTGCATTTCACAGCACCTTTTAGACAACGCGGTAGTGCCACCATGGACGTTATTTTAAATAACTACTACCTAAATATGTCTGCCCGGAGGGGCTGGGATTCGAACCCGGATCGCCGGCGCGGCGAGCCAAGGCTCTGACCACTACGCTACGACAGACAACAACAACAACATTGCATTCGACTTTATGCGCGAACACTGTATTTCATGCAAGACAACTTTGGTACAATGTTTTTGGGTACACAATTTTTGTAATAACGATTTAACTATCTATTGCTATCTTGAAATTGAAGGCAGAAAGGAAGCTAACGAAGTCACGTCAATGATTTTAGACTTTTTTAACCACTTGTCCTATGCTCTAAGATGTGAAGAACTGGTCATGATAACAGCTGCTCTGGCCAGAATAAAGTCCTAACTATAGTTTCATTTGTGCATTGCCTCGTTCACGTCTTAAAAATATTAATTAGGTAGCCATAGCTACCTACCTTGCCATCAAAACCTTTCACAAATTGCTTTCAAGAAAAAAAGCTTTGCAGAGACCCCTAAGGCATGGGATAAGGTCATTCTGGATTCTAGAAAACATCCTTGTCCTTTTACTCTCCGAAAAATATGCATTATGCAAACATATGAAAAACGTAGTTAATCAGCTCCCGTTTTTGAATCCTTCTCCTCCTCCCCACTTTTTGAGATGCAAAAATGGGAACTGTACAAAAACAAAACAATTTTACGATGGCGCATGGACGTATTACAAAACAAGAGGTAAAGGCTCCACCGGTCTGAATCCAACTGAAAGCAAAGGACCTTAGAAAACTGATGGAATTTTTGTAATACCAAGACAGCCGAAAGTTTTATGTGAAACTTTTGGAGACGAATAATGGTGGTGATACCTTTAAAAATGACGAACGTTACATAGAAATCGATGCAGAGGCTAATAACGAAGGCTGCGATGAGTGAGAAGTGAACAGTTTTTTTTTGTCATAATGATTTTTTTTGTGAATAAAAAATTATCTAAAACTGGTTATTTTTTATGTAAATACATTACCCGAAATTTTCGCAAGAATCTAATAACACAAAAAAATTAATCTGATTTCTTTTTTAGATTAAAGTATATTCTAAAGCACTTTATTTTTATTTTATATCTAGATTAGTAGTTCGCTTTGTAAATAAGAATTTTTTATTCCTTGCACGATAAAGCTTTTTGCCGCTTTTAAAAAAACTGTTTTTAAAAATCAGTTTATTTTAATAAAAGTAAATCTGTAAATTCACTAGAAATCCATTTATGGACTAAAAACACTGTTATAAATAATGGCTTTAAAAAAAATGTAAAGTAACAATTATTTAATTAATAATAATTAAATTATGTATCTATACAAAATGAGGACAATGGACCTAAATATACCGTGGGAATCTCTTACAACACGGATATGACAGAGATAGCAACATGGATAGAGAAACGGTTCGATGAGAACTGGAAAAAGACAAAAGCCAGACAATCAAAGGCTATTATTGGGGAAGAAGTTTGGAAGGACCTACCGATAAACATAAAGGACTTGCTTGCAAATGAGAAACCTGACAGGCATACTGACCGGTCATTGTAGAAACAGACACTATCTCAACAAGATAGGAAAAAGCGAGACAAGTATATGTAGATGGTGTGGAGAGGGAAGAGAGGACGCCCTACATGTACTTGGAGATTGCCCAGCGGGCGGAGTGATTCCATAAGGCAAAATTTAAGTTGTAAAATGTTTAATCGTAATAGTACCAAAAATGTGCTATAGGTGCTCACATAATTTTTGTCGTTTTTATTTTTATTTTTTTCCAACGTCTTTTGCCCTCTACCAGCCCCTAAAAATAGGGTTAAATAGGTGTAGAATTATGTACCCAAAAATTATTTATTTATCCAATATATCCTTGAAATTAAAATAAAATTATTATTGCTTTACTTAACTATATATTAACCTGTGTAAATAACCTAGGCAATCGCCCTTCACCCCCACCTCCCATCACCTATCCGGCCGCGGCGCGGCGATCCAATTCGTCGTGCATCGGTCGGTCTCAGCAAAATCCTTGTTTTCTAAAAATACTTGTGTAGTAATGACAGAAGGTACAGCGTGTTTCTAGCGTACGATTAATAAGTTCAAGCAGCGTTTTAAAATGAGTGTTTCAAAGACATTATATGCGAGAAAGGCAGTGGCGTGTCCCATATTTGGATCTCCAAAAGACTTTAATGGTTTAGTATTACCGACATACCAAGATGTTTTTTGTTTGTGCGTTACAAACATAAGCCTTCAGACTCAAAAAAGAGCCGACCATTTTTTAAAATATGCGAGGTATTGGCTGATGAAATAAATACGTTATGGAAAAAGCATCAATTCCGATCGTTTCCCGCACGCGCGTAATTCACTGTATTAGAGCATATCATGACAAATATTTGAAGTTAGTAAGATATTCAAACTCAAAACGAAATGAAAATTATTTTTCAAGAGTGGAAGGTTTCGGAACGACGCAAAGACCCTTTTTGATATTTGTGCCTGTAAATGTGACTGTTTTGAAAAATGTTTATGCAAAAAGAGAATAAGGTACCAATTCAAGAACAGCCATTTCTGATTGACCAAAGAACTCCCAGGAAAATGTGTATCGGAAAACTTGACATTAAGGAAACAGCTAAATTACAAATCAGGGAAGAAAGAAAACTCAAAGCCAAAGACTACAAAGTTAAACAATCTAAAATAAAAATTGGAGAAAAAAGAAAAATAATCTATGAACAAGATAGTGATATTAGTGAATGTGAAGATGACATTTCGGATTTGAAGGACATTAATTCAGAAATTCCATCTACATCGAAAGATAACTGTAAGCAAAACCAAGAAAAAAGTCTGGATATAATATTATCAAGTTAAACACGGTGGCAAAAGTATGTGATAGGTATGGCTTATCTGACAGAGCGGCAGCGGCAATTACCTCAGCTGTTTTACAAGACGTTGGCCTGGTCTCAGAAGGTCACAAAACTAGAGTTATTGACAGAAGTAAGATAAGAAGAGCCCGAACAAAGAAGAGAATTAGTCTGCAGAAAAAGGATCAGCAAAAATCAATACAAAGTATATATTTCGATGGAAGAAAAGATTTAACTTTGACGCAAATAACCCTTGGAAACAAACAGCACCGAAAGACTATAATAGAAGGACATGTATCTCTAATAGAAGAACCTGGATCGCTCTATATGGTACATACTACGCCATTATCTGGTTCTGCAAAAAGTATAACTGATGCAATTTTCCATTTTCTTCAGGATAGTAATTACAGTTTAGAAGACTTACGTGCCATTGGTTGTGATGGAACAGTTGTGAACACAGGCTCAAAACATGGAATAATATCGCAAATTGAAGTTAGATTACATCGTCCTTTACAGTGGTTAATTTGCCAGTTACACAGTAATGAGTTGCCCTTACGACATTTGTTTACCGGGGATATTCTGGACCAATTGGTAAGCAACTTGAAAGCTGTCAAAATCTTCCAGTAGTAGCTTTAAACGCTATTTTTGCGACTTGGTTGATATTGATATTTCTGAATTAAGTACAGATCAAAAATACTTATACCAGATATGTTCTGCAATATCAAATGGGGCATGTTCCGAAGATTTGTCTCGATTAGATCCTGGCAAACTAGCACATTCCAGGTGGCTGACAACAGCAAACCGAATTTTAAGGATTTATATTTCGACTGAAGCTCCGAGCACAAATCTAATAGACCTAACAGAGTTTATTCAAAAAGTTTACGCTCCAATGTGGTTCCAGATAAAGTTTAACCCATCCAGTCGCTACTTGAGAATAGAGCTTAGAAATGTCGTTGATTCTGTAATACAAAGAAATTCTTATTTTCTTCATCCCGAAAAGCTTCTTTTATGTATGCTAGCAGATGAGCGGCCCTACGTAAAAGAATTAGGACTAAGGCGTATATTAAGGGCTCGATTATCAGAAAATATTAATATTAAAGGCAATATTAGAAGTTTTTAAGTTCCGAAATTGAAATTTGATGCTGGAGAATATTTTGAGCTGATTGATTGGCAATCTACGGTAATCACTTCCCCACCCATACTTATGAAATTGACCACCGATGAAATTAGAAATATAATTATTTGTAAAGATACTGATAACCGACAGATGGATATTGTCTCTTTCCATGTCACACCCAAGCCGTAGAAAGGTCGTGAAAATGGTTACCGAAGCTTCCTCGAAATGATTGTTCAGTAAACGATTTATAAGGTAACTTTAATCTAGAAAATTAATACAAAAATCAATTTTAAAAAAGGTTATTTTCAGGGTGGCGGGTAGGAGGGAACTGTTTAGCAGACCTCCAGGTGGTGAGTTCTGGGTTGATAATTTGTTCAATTATAATTAGCGAGAGCTGCTATTAGTAATATAGAACCACATTGTATAGACCTAGTACTAAAAATAGTATATTGTGAAAAAATTACAGTTAAGAGATCCATCGGTTTAAATTTATTTAATATTGGGTAGGGAAAAATAGATAACTTAGGCTTTAAAGGCCGGTAGAGGGCAGAAAATATAATATGTTTTAAAAACAAAAACAGGGCTACCGGCTAAATTGAAAATTTTAGCTTTTTAGAAATTGGAGAAAAAAAAATTTTCGCTCTTTTGGGGTGGTAGCGGGAGAAAAAATATTATTTGAAAAATGCAAATACTGTTTATTATTGATCACGTGTTACACTTTTGGTCACATTTGAATTAAAAGAAAAAGTTGTTAAAAACTCACCTATTGCCCAGCACTAGGGGCATATCAGGGAAATGTCTAGGTAGCACGGCTGGACCTAAATGACATAAGATTCCTACCACTAACGGGGCTCGCATACTCGGGAAATTGGGGCTCTAGTACATCGTCCTTTACAGTGGTTAATTTGCCAGTTACACAGTAATGATTGCCCTTACATTTTTTCGGGATGTTCTGGACAATTGGTAAGCACGAAAGCTGTCAAAATCTTCCGTAGTAGCTTTAAACGCTATTTTGCGACTTGTTGATATTGATATTTCTGAATTAAGTACAGATCAAAATACTTATACCAGATATGTTCTGAATTCAAATGGGGCATGTTCCGAAGATTTGTCTCGATTAAATCCCGGCAAACTAGACATTCAAAGGGGGCTGACAACAGCAACCGAATTTTAAGGATTTATATTTCACTGACTCGAGAACAATCTAATAGACCTAACAGAGTTTATAAAAAGTTTACGCTCCTTGTTCCAGATAAAGTTTAACCCATCCAGTCGCTACTTAGAGAATAGAAGGGTTTAAAAGGGCGTTGATTTAATACAATGAAATTTATTTTTCATCCCCAAAAGCTCATGTATGCTAAGATGAGCGGCCCTACGTAAAAGAATTAGGACTAAGCGTATATTAAGGGCTCGATTATCAGAAAATATTAATATTAAAGGCAATATTAGAAGTTTTTAAGTTCCGAAATTGAAATTTGATGCTGGAGAATATTTTGAGCTGATTGATTGGCAATCTACGGTAATCACTTCCCCACCCATACTTATGAAATTGACCACCGATGAAATTAGAAATATAATTATTTGTAAAGATACTGATAACCGACAGATGGATATTGTCTCGTTTCCATGTCACACCCAAGCCGTAGAAAGGTGCGTGAAAATGGTTACCGAAGCTTCCTCGAAAGTGATTGGTTCACAAGCTAGAGACGGATTTATAAGGGTAACTTTGCAATCTAGAAAATTAATACGAAAAATCAATTTAATCAATAAAGGTTATATTTCAGGGTGGCAGGGTAGGGAGGAACTCGTTTAGCAGCCACCTCCAGGTGGTGAGTTCTGGGTTGATAATTTGTTTCAATTATAATTAAGCGAAGAGCTGCTATTAGTAATATAGACCACATTGTATTAGACCTAGTACTAAAAATACGTATATTGTGAAATTACAGTTAGTAGATCCATCGGTTTAAATTTATTTTAATATTGGGTAGCGGAAAAGTAGATAACTTAGGCTTTAAAGGCCGGTAGAGGGCAGAAAATATAATATGTTTTAAAAAACAAAATTACAGGGACTACCTGAGCTAAATTAGATATTTTTATTGCTATTAGAAATTGGAGAAAAAAACTAATTTTCGCTCTTTTTAGGGCGTGGTAGACGGCAGAAAAATATATTATTTTGAAAAATGCAAAATACTGATGATTATTGATCACGTGTTACAATTTGGTCACTATTAGAATTAAAAGAAAAAAGTTGTTAAAATCACTCCACCCTATTGCCCAGCACTAGGCATATCAGGAAATGTCTAGGTACGGCACGGCTGGACCTAAATGACATAAGATTCCTACCACTAACAGGACTCGCATCACTAACGAGGAAATTGGGGCTCTAGTACATCGTCCTTTACAGTGGTTAATTTGCCAGTTACACAGTAATGAGTTGCCCTTACGACATTTGTTTACCGGGGATGTTCTGGACCAATTGGTAAGCAACTTGAAAGCTGTCAAAATCTTCCAGTAGTAGCTTTAAACGCTATTTTTGCGACTTGGTTGATATTGATATTTCTGAATTAAGTACAGATCAAAAATACTTATACCAGATATGTTCTGCAATATCAAATGGGGCATGTTCCGAAGATTTGTCTCGATTAAATCCTGGCAAACTAGCACATTCAAGGTGGCTGACAACAGCAAACCGAATTTTAAGGATTTATATTTCGACTGAAGCTCCGAGCACAAATCTAATAGACCTAACAGAGTTTATTCAAAAAGTTTACGCTCCAATGTGGTTCCAGATAAGTTTAACCCATCCAGTCGCTACTTGAGAATAGAGCTTAGAAAGGTCGTTGATTCTGTAATACATGAAATTCTTATTTTCTTATCCCGAAAAGCTTCTTTATTATGCTAGCAGATGAGCGGCCCTACGTAAAAGAATTAGGACTAAGGCGTATATTAAGGGCTCGATTATCAGAAAATATTAATATTAAAGGCAATATTAGAAGTTTTTAAGTTCCGAAATTGAAATTTGATGCTGGAGAATATTTTGAGCTGATTGATTGGCAATCTACGGTAATCACTTCCCACCCATACTTATGAAATTGACCACCGATGAAATTAGAAATATAATTATTTGTAAAGATACTGATAACCGACAGATGGATATTGTCTCGTTTCCATGTCACACCCAAGCCGTAGAAAGGTGCGTGAAAATGGTCACCGAAGCTTCCTCGAAAGTGATTGGTTCACAAGCTAGAGACGGATTTATAAGGGTAACTTTGCAATCTAGAAAATTAATACGAAAAATCAATTTAATCAATAAAGGTTATATTTCAGGGTGGCAGGGTAGGGAGGAACTCGTTTAGCAGCCACCTCCAGGTGGTGAGTTCTGGGTTGATAATTTGTTTCAATTATAATTAAGCGAAGAGCTGCTATTAGTAATATAGACCACATTGTATTAGACCTAGTACTAAAAATACGTATATTGTGAAAAATTACAGTTAGTAGATCCATCGGTTTAAATTTATTTTAATATTGGGTAGCGGAAAAGTAGATAACTTAGGCTTTAAAGGCCGGTAGAGGGCAGAAAATATAATATGTTTTAAAAAAAAAAATTACAGGACTACCTGAGCTAAATTAGATATTTTTATTGCTATTAGAAATTGGAGAAAAAACTAATTTTCGCCCCTTTTTTGGGGGTGGGAGACGGAAAAATATATTATTTTGAAAAATGCAAAATACTGATGATTATTGATCACGTGTTACAACTTTTGGTCACTATTAGAATTAAAAAGAAAAAAGTTGTTAAAAATCACTCCACCCTATTGCCCAGCACTAGGCATATCAGGGGAAATGTCTAGGAGGGACGGCTGGACCTAAATGACATAAGATTCTACCACTAACAGGACTCGCATCACTAACGAGGAAATTGGGGCTCTAGTACATCGTCCTTTACAGTGGTTAATTTGCCAGTTACACAGTAATGAGTTGCCCTTACGACATTTGTTTACCGGGGATGTTCTGGACCAATTGGTAAGCAACTTGAAAGCTGTCAAAATCTTCCAGTAGTAGCTTTAAACGCTATTTTTGCGACTTGGTTGATATTGATATTTCTGAATTAAGTACAGATCAAAAAAACTTATACCAGATATGTTCTGCAATATCAAATGGGGCATGTTCCGAAGATTTGTCTCGATTAAATCCTGGCAAACTAGCACATTCAAGGTGGCTGACAACAGCAAAAACCGAATTTTAAGGATTTATATTTCGACTGAAGCTCCGAGCACAAATCTAATAGACCTAACAGAGTTTATTCAAAAAGTTTACGCTCCAATGTGGTTCCAGATAAAGTTTAACCCATCCAGTCGCTACTTGAGAATAGAGCTTAGAAAGGTCGTTGATTCTGTAATACAATGAAATTCTTATTTTCTTCATCCCGAAAAGCTTCTTATGTATGCTAGCAGATGAGCGGCCCTACAAAAGAATTAGGACTAAGGCGTATATTAAGGGCTCGATTATCAGAAAATATTAATATTAAAGGCAATATTAGAAGTTTTTAAGTTCCGAAATTGAAATTTGATGCTGGAGAATATTTTGAGCTGATTGATTGGCAATCTACGGTAATCACTTCCCCACCCATACTTATGAAATTGACCACGATGAAATTAGAAATATAATTATTTGTAAAGATACTGGGTAACCGACAGATGGATATTGTCTCGTTTCCATGTCACACCCAAGCCGTAGAAAGGTGCGTGAAAATGGTTACCGAAGCTTCCTCGAAAGTGATTGGTTCACAAGCTAGAGACGGATTTATAAGGGTAACTTTTCAATCTAGAAAATTAATACGAAAAATCAATTTAATCAATAAAGGTTATATTTCAGGGTGGCAGGGTAGGGAGGAACTCGTTTAGCAGCCACCTCCAGGTGGTGAGTTCTGGGTTGATAATTTGTTTCAATTATAATTAAGCGAAGAGCTGCTATTAGTAATATAGACCACATTGTATTAGACCTAGTACTAAAAATACGTATATTGTGAAAAATTACAGTTAGTAGATCCATCGGTTTAAATTTATTTTAATATTGGGTAGCGGAAAAGTAGATAACTTAGGCTTTAAAGGCCGGTAGAGGGCAGAAAATATAATATATTTTAAAAAACAAAATTACAGGGACTACCTGAGCTAAATTAGATATTTTTATTGCTATTAGAAATTGGAGAAAAAAACTAATTTTCGCTCTTTTTAGGGCGTGGTAGACGGCAGAAAAATATATTATTTTGAAAAATGCAAAATACTGATGATTATTGATCACGTGTTACAACTTTTGGTCACTATTAGAATTAAAAAGAAAAAAGTTGTTAAAATCACTCCACCCTATTGCCCAGCACTAGGGCATATCAGGGGGAAATGTCTAGGTACGGCACGGCTGGACCTAAATGACATAAGATTCCTACCACTAACAGGACTCGCATCACTAACGAGGAAATTGGGGCTCTAGTAAGCAAAACGACAGCACCATATCAGTGTAAAAGGAATGCATACATAAGGGACAGTACAGGGTAACAGAATCTGTGTATGCTTAAGGGTTGGTGTAGAGCATAATGGGCTTAGGCCTCAGTGCTTAGGGCCCCAGCGAGGGAACTCACAATGATACAATAGATAGATAGATAGATCTGTACAAAAAAAAGAAATTCTTACATATATTCAACTTTTAGTATATGTGTTTATTTATACATTCAAATAAACACAGCAAGATGTTTTTAAAACATATACATATTGTTCATTTTCAAAATGTCCCTAACTATATAATAAAATAATTCGGCATAAAATTTAGAAAACAGATCTTTTGCCTGTAATTCTTACTTAAAAATCTGATCTTCTATATATATTAAATTCATAATATTTAAATTGCCTTTTACTTATAGCTACCAAATCTAAATTTTTATTATTTTCTATATTGTTCATATTAATTTTTTTATCCAATTTCGTTTATTTATGTTTACCACTTTTCAGATACCAACAGATAACAACAAAGGATGCACTTAATTATATAGCCAGATATTCAGGTTAGAAGTATAGGAAAAATTTACCAGCTTTGGGTGATTATACATGTAAAATAAAAGACCACTCCTATGCCCGTTACATACCCACCTGTACAACAGAGTCATATGAAGGCTTAATAAAACCAAGTGATGAGTGATTCCAAAAAGTTCAAAAACGAAACAAGTATTTTGAACTTTATCATGGAGAATCCTACCGCAAAGGGCCAGGAATTGTGTTAAACTTTTTTATTTTTTTTTTTTAAAGAAAAACGTATTCCATTAAAATTAATTTTTGATTTTTGTAAATTAGGGACACTAATTAAAACGAATTTTAGAAACCTAAAAGCAGAACAAGAAATGAAAATTACCCCCAAAAGAAAAATAAAAGACAACTCTTATGCCCGTAACATACCCGCCTGGGTACAGCAGCTATCATATGGATGCCTAATAAAACCAAGTGATGGGTGGTTTCAAAAAGTTCAAAAATTGAACAAGTATTTTGAACTTTATCATGGAGAATCCTACCGCAAAGGGCCAGGAATTGTGCTAAAACTTTTTATTTTTTTTTTTTAAAGAATAACATATTTCATTAATTTTTTTTGATTTTTGTAAATTAGGGATATTAATAAGAATGAATTTTAGAAACTTGAAAGCAGAACAAGCAATGAAAATTACCCCCAAAAGAAAAATAAAAGACCACTCTTATGCCCGTAACATACCCGCCTGGGTACAGCAGCTGTCATATGGATGCCTAATAAAACCAAGTGATGGGTGGTTTCAAAAAGTTCAAAAATTGAACAAGTATTTTGAACTTTATCATGGAGAATCCTACCGCAAAGGGCCAGGAATTGTGCTAAAACTTTTTTAAAATTTTTTTAAAAAAGAATAACATTTTTCATTAAAATTAATTTTTGATTTTTGTAAATTAGGGATATTAATAAGAATAAATTTTAGAAACTTGAAAGCAGAACAAGCAATGAAAATTACCCCCAAAAGAAAAATAAAAGACCACTCTTATGCCCGTAACATACCAACCTGGGTACAACAGATATCATATGGATGCCTAATAAAACCAAGTGATGGATGGTTTCAAAAAGTTCAAAAATGGAACAAGTATTTTGAACTTTATCATGGAGAATCCTACCGCAAAGGGCCAAGAATTGTGCTAAAACTTTTTAATTTTTTTATAAAAAAGAATAACATATTTCATTAAAATTAATTTTTGATTTTTGTAAATTAGGGATATTAATAAGAATGAATTTTAGAAACTTGAAAGCAGAACAAGCAAGGAAAATTACCCCCAAAAGAAAAATAAAAGACCACTCTTATGCCCGTAACATACCAACCTGGGTACAGCAGCTGTCATATGAATGCCTAATAAAACCAAGTGATGGGTGATTTCAAAAAGTTCAAAAATGGAACAAGTATTTTGAACTTTATCATGGAGAATCCTACCGCAAAGGGCCAGGAATTGTGCTAAAACTTTTTAATTTTTTTTAAAAGAATAACATATTTCATTAAAATTAATTTTTGATTTTTGTAAATCAGGGATATTAATAAGAATGAATTTTAGAAACTTGAAAGCAGAACAAGCAATGAAAATTACCTCCAAAAGAAAAATAAAAGACCACTCTTATGCCCGTAACATACCAACCTGGGTACAACAGATGTCATATGGATGCCTAATAAAACCAAGTGATGGATGGTTTCAAAAAGTTCAAAAATGGAACAAGTATTTTGAACTTTATCATGGAAAATCCTACTGCAAAGGGACAGGAATTATGCTAAAACTTTTATTTATTTTTTTTTTAAAGAATAACATACATATTCCATTAAGCAGAACAAATGAAAATTACCCCCAAAAGAAAAACTGGTCAATTTTCTGACGTAAACTGGAGTAAAATCAGAAAATTAAATAAAATTGTAAATTAAATGTAATTTTAGCTAAATTTCGTAAAAGTTAACATTTACAGAATTTAGGTGCTATAGATTTTTTTAATATAAATAAAAGAATAGCAATTAAAAATTGTCGTCTTTATTATTTTTGATGAAAGAGCAGGGTCTTTCCTTTTTTCTAGATAGAAAAGGCATTTTTAAAACGTTAACTGCCACCTGTACAGCCAGCTGCCAACTAACATGGTACCTAAAGCGCCAAACGAAATATACGGCGTATTACGAAAATGTCTTTGTATTTTTTTTAGTATACACCTACCTATCATCATAACAATAAGATGCACATAACATATTTTTGAATAGGAGAACGATTTGGGAATTATTTTGTATTGGTAGCCGGCTGTGCAAGTGGCGTACATATAAAGCTGATATTAAAAATTTGTCATTTGTACAGCCGGCTGACATGGTTAGTTACTACGATGCGTAAAACGAGAGGAATTTGTACGCTCGAAAGCGACAGTACGATAGTAACTGCGACAGCGGCCGTTTGTTTCGGATCGAGTTTGCACGTGGTTTAGCAGTTTTACAAATAATACGTTTTAGTTGGTTTATTTTGATGTAGTTTTTTTCTACATAGAAGTATTTTGGTGTATATTAGTCTTTTCTACTGTACTATTACATTTTTCGGGTAAGTAAACTTTCTTTCTAGCGATTTGATCCCTCGTTGAAATAGCGTATTTTGTTTTAGTCGTTTTAATAAATATGAATTCAAAAAAGAGGCCGTTAAGTGACAAAGAATTAATGGAAGAAGCGGAAAAAATGTTTGCTGAGTCAGATTGTAACGAAGTCGGCGAGGATTTTGATAGTGATGATAGCGTCAGAGATCCAGACTTTCAGGACCCTACTTCCAGTTCTTCAGAAGACAGTTCTTCCGAAAATAGCTATTACCTGGATGATGTTTCTAATGATAATCCTGGTAACAATCCGACAGTAACTTCTGAATGGAGAGAAGTTACTGGAAATAATCAGCAAACCTTTGCATTCATAGGAAATGAAGGCTTAAATCCAAACTTGGCTACAACAAGTACTTTTACAGAGTTAAATGCTTATTGCTTGTTTGTGACAGAAGATTTGTTAGAAACAATGGTTATGGAAACAAACCGAAATGCACAACAGTTAATAGCAAAGTTAGGTAGACAAAAGAACAAAAGCCGACTTTCACTTTGGAAACCTGTGACAGTATCGGAAATGAGGAAGTTTCTTGGTATTGTGCTTTATATGGGTTTAGTGCGTTACCCGAATATCGCGGCTTACTGGAGTACACATCCCATTTATAAGAATGGCCTTATACCAAAAATAATGCCCAGAAACCGTTTTCAGTCGCTTCTACGCTTTTGGCATTTTTCGAATAACTAGGACCTGGAAGCGAAAGTTAATCGTCTGTGTGTCGTGTAATAGAACCGGGTGGACCAAGTTGGAAAAAATTTGTGTACGCTATATTTGAGTATGGTAATTGCGTCCACCCTGTAAGCTTATTTTTATTCATATAAGTATAAATTTTGTTGTAAAAGAAAGGTTAAATTGAAGATAAGAAAGGTTAAACTCGTGTATAATTTTAGATAATTGTTCATTATTCTGACGCAAAATAAGTCATTTTTTATGAAAATATTTTGAATAAACAAAAGTGTTTATTGACCAAGTAATCATAATTTTGTTTAAAAAGCCTTCGTGTAATGGACTATTGAAGGCTCAAGATTGTCCATTTGATGGCCGATATCGACGACACCCCACTTACGACAACATGGTCTGCGATTTGCACAGCTCCTGCGACTATTGTCAACGACCGTTTTTTATCAACAGAAACTTGCAGGGTAGATCCTTCCTGGTGTGCCGATACTATTTGAGCCGTTTCCTTTGTAACAGATGCTACCGAGATGCTTAAAGAGTCAAAAGAAAACTAGAAGACGATTTTGACCCGTATTGAAGACATGCCTGTAGGATACTCTTTTTTTTATCAAAAACGAACAAATATATATTTTATAAACTAGATAATAGTTTTTGTGATAGGATATTTTTTTAAAATAAATTAGGTAGCTAGCTAAGTACGGTTCAGTATAGCTAGCACCACTAAGCTTAAAAAAACGGAAATTTTACTAAAATTGTAGTTTTCTCTTATTAGATTATTATAGAACCATGTCTGTACTAACAACAGATCAGTGCCCTAAATGTAAGGGTGAAACCGATGTGCCTCGTAGCAAGTGTTTAGCCTGAAATTCAAAACTATTTTAAGAGGTGTGATGGTGCAAAACATATATTTTTCCACTATTTTGATGGAAAAGAAAAGCAAGCACATGCTAGAACTAACAGTCATAGACATTACTGAAATGTTATTGTTTTCATAGTATAAGTACCTACTAACTTAAAAATAAAAGACGTATAAAGAAAAATCGTTTTGTTTGTATACCAAATTATACAATAACAATACATTATTCTTTAAAAAAATTTAGTAAATATGGGTCGTTCCATTTCAAAACTCGCCTTATCCACTTTTTAAGAAAGTCTAGCTAATCTCACAATTGAAAACCTTACCACATACGCTACATTTCCAATATAAAACATTGTTCCAAAACCCGCCTTGTCCAACAGAAAAGTAAAGGCGAATATTGAGATACGTTCCAAAATTCGTCTAATCCAGCTAGTATTGCGGGCCAAAACTCCTCTTATCCAACTGACCAATCGCAACGGTTCTAATCGCGAGAAGACAAGCAATAGCTTTTGTTTCGTGTCAGTGCATAACGAGTTGTTGTTTCGCAAACAATACGTTTCTTATTTTTCAAATTGGCGTAATATTATGAAGACTAGTATTGTACCTGTTGGTGAAACTAGGTCAAGAAACCTAGACCTAGCGATAAGAGTAAATGGAAAAAGAAGGTATCGAAAAGAGTGAGGTAAGTTATTTTTAGTTGGCGACTAAAAAATTATGTGAAATTCGGGATATTAATTGTTGCAGGCATTCTTTAAAAGATCTGCCAACTTATCCGATCTGCTCCCGCCATGATAAAACTTACCTATGCAGAAAATTAAATATGCGAGATATCCGAGAATTTCACGTTAAGTTTTATGCTAATAAAACCAAAATAGAACATGATGCCCTTTTGCTGAAATATATAGCAATTTGTAAACCAAAAAGAGAAAGAAGTGTAAAGGCTGGTAGTAGCAGAAAAGGCATAACTGTGCGGTATTATGTTAAACTACAAGATTCGAAAAATTTTCAACTGCAAGTCTGCAAAAAAAATTTTTAGGGATACTAAACGTTTCAAAGGACAGGGTTCAAAGAATAGCTAGAAATCATCTCATTACAGGGCAACTTCCGGTGGAGAAGAGAGGAGGGGATAGACGAGCAGCTTTTTATAAAGATCGTAGGAACAGCGTGAAAGGTTTTATTAAAAAGCTACAGGGAATTGAAAGCCACTATTGTCGTAGCAAAAATATACAGCGGCAATATTTGTCCAGTAATTTAAATATCAACAAACTTTATAGAATGTACAATGAAAGTGCAGAAGAAAACCTTAAAGTAAAAAATACTTTCTTTAAAGAGATTTTTCTTCGATGTTATAATATTGACTTTAGTAGTCCAGTGACAGATGCCTGTTCAAAGTGCCCAGAACTGTCTGGGAGAATTAAAGCAGAAAAGGATAACCAAATTAAAGTTAAATTAATGACCGAAAAATGTGTCCATAAAATGCGAGCTGATGCTTTTCTCTCGAAGTTGAGAGAAGAAAGACCTGAACTTCTTACCTTTTCGTTCGGTTGCCAAAAAAATTTGGTGAATCCGAAAGTACCGGATCAATCTGCGTACTATTCTCGGCAACTTCATACATACAATTTTACTATTGTAAGAGGTTCTTCGAAATCCAAGCTAACACCGGATAATGGTTTTATATACACTTGGAAGAAAAATGAATTTGCCAAGAGATCTATCCAAATCTGTTCAGCATTATTTAATTTATTAAGTGAGCTAGATCTATCAGATACTATGCGAACTCTGGGAACAAGGACAAAGAAAAAGAAATGGAGAACACCGTTACTGTCCTCAGCAAAACTAACGAAGGGGGCAAAAATGTCCCCGGAAGTCAAAGACTAACAAAGGGTTCACTGCAGCCCTATCCACCATCATCAGGTAACGATGAAAGCGTGCCAATGATGGTAGATATTACGGAGGACTCTAATTCCTCAACTCAAACCATACGGGGAGCTGAAAATCCCGATGACAATAAAGCCGAAGAAGAGCTCTTAAAAAGCAGCGATGATGAGCGGGGACAAACGGGTGACCCTAAAACAGGGGAACCCGGGAGAGCAAAGCTCTCTGGCGCTACAAGAAAGAGGTTTAAATACCTCATGAAAAGTGGGATGGCCACAGACGAAGCCCGTTAAGGGCTCTCAAACCAATAAATTCCACCATGAAAGATTCCTCTGATAAAGGATCAAAAAGAGTCCGATCAGAAGAAAATACTCCTGAGGGAAAACCTATAAAGAGGTCTAAAGGTCAGGAAAAGGAGAGTAATAAAACTCCTTCTAGACCACATACCTCCCAAACGACCTTTAGCCAAGTAGCTAAAGGTACGAAAGTTGGAATAATACATGTCAACTTTCCTGAAGAAACCCTGTCATTGGAGCACCTAGGAGCCATGCAGGAGTCCATAATGGACCAAATAGTAGAACTGGGACGGAGGGCTGGCATAAAACCCAGCTTCCACAGTTCCAGCTACAGACCGGGCTGGCTCACTTTGGGGTGGGCCAACAAAGCCACAGCTGAGTGGCTAAAAGGCATAGCCGCGAACCTAAGGCCAGCAGAGGGGGTGGCTGTCAGAGTGGTAGAGGAAGCAGAAATGCCTCACACCGAAATACTGATAGCGTACCTACCAAATAGTCAGGACTATTCAAACGAAAATATCCTGGCTCTTTTAGAGGCGCAAAACGACATCGATCTGTCCTGCTGGAGGGTGCTTAGGAGAAATCCTGTAGGCCCCACAGTGGAAATGACGTTCTCGGTGGATCAAAAATCCGCTGTAGAACTAAAAAAAAAGAGGCTATAAGCTGAACTTTAAGTTTGGGGAAATCCAGCTTAGACCAAAGTATAAAGCCTCAAAAGGAGAGGGAAGCTCAGGTAATGCTGAGGCCGGTATCTCAAAGGAAGCTCCACATAAAGGTGTGCAAAAACCTAAAACGAAGACTTCCAAAACAAAGGGCGAATCCAAAGGCAGCACAAAGCTCAAGGATAAGCCTTCAAACAAAAAGACGGATCCTGAAGGTGATAAAAAACCTAAGGACCACAAAAAAGGCAGATAAAGGCAAACTGCCTAAAAACGTGCCTAACAAAGAACACTGGCATCTCAGATGCCTCCAAGTAAATCTTCAACACTCAAAAGCTGCATCTAGTGTGCTTAATAGAAAATTTACAAGGAACAATATAAACATAGGGCTAATTCAAGAGCCCTGGGTAAATGAAGGAACGATTAGAGGACTTTCAACACAGTCATGTAAGTTAATTTATGCAACATCTCATGAAAGGCCTCGAGCGGCTTAACTTTTCAGTAAAAATGTTAATTTTGTTCCAATTTCAGAGTTTATAAAAAGAGACTTAGTTGCAGCTATGGTGGAAGTACCGACTGAAGGAGGTAAAAGGAACGTTATAGTTGCCAGCTTACTTCCCAGGGGATACACAAGATCCACCACCAGTCAGCGTACAAGAACTAATAAGCTGGTGCAACCAAAGGAACAAACAACTTATTCTAGGCTGTGATGCAAATGCGCACCATACAATATTGGGCAGCACAGACACAAACAATAGAGGTGAGCATCTGCTGGAATATTTGGCTACTAACAATATAGACATTATCAACCAGGGAAATAAACCCACCTTTATGAATGCGATTAGAAAAGAGGTACTAGACTTAACCCTAGCTACGCCATTTATAACTAACCAAATTGAGAAATGGCAAGTTTCCAATGACCTATCTATGTCGGACCATATGCACATACGATTCGACATAGCGGCGACAACGAAATGCCTGGATGAATACCGAGTGCCCAAACTGACTATATAAGGAACTTTTAAAGTCAGAAGTTGAGGTATTACCTTCATCCATAACAACTATTGAATAACTTGACGCAGCCTCCATTTACTTAGAGGAACACATAATCTCTTCATATGAAAAAAGCTGCCCGGTAAAACGAAAGGGAACCTCGAGAGATGTTCCCTGGTGGAACAGGGAGCTTGACCGACTAAAGGCTGAATCTAGGAAAGCCTTTAATGTAGCAAAAACATCGGGCAACTGGGACAACTATCACAGAGCCCTTACTGAATATAACAAAGAGTTGAGGAAATCTAAAAGGAAAACATGGAGAACGTTCTGCGAAGGGATAAATGATCTTACCCCAGCAGTGCGACTTCAAAAGGTCCTAGCACGGGACCACTCAAACGGAATTGGACTACTTAAAAGACAGACCAATGACAGCTATGCTGAGACTCCAAGGGAAAATTTGGAGATTTTGTTAAAAACCCACATTCCAGGATCTACCATCATAAAAGATAACCAAATACAGGAAAACCCAACATGGAACGAACCACGCCCCTAGCAAAACAGGGAAAAGCTTAGCAGGTAAAATCTTCACAGATAATAAAATAAGATGGGCTATGCTCCGTAGCTGACTAAATCCACCTTAAGTTTGTTTTATCAAAATAAATTGAAAAGGTGTTGTAGGTAATTCATATAATATAAGATATAATTTAGTATATTTTGATAAGCCTATATATTTTAACATATTTCATTAAATTTCCAGATTTCAGAGAAAGAGAGTTTAAAACAAATACTAAACAGTGGAAGATCATTGTTTAGTATTTAGAAGAAAATCCCATTCTTTCAAAAAAATTTTTTTTTAATTCTGATGGGGATAGTGCCAGATCTAAAAAACTTTGGAGTAATCTTTGTGACAATTTAAATTCAATGGGCTATGGTGCGCGGACTGTGGAGAAGTGACAAATTGTAAGAATTTATTCTTAGGTATAATTTTTTGGTGCATAAAAACAATAAAAAATAAGCTTTTCAAAATTTCCTGTCCTTAGCTTAAAGTATTCTTTTTACAAAATAAACTTTAAGAGCTAACATAAGTAATTATACAAGTACCTAGTAACTTTAGTATTTGTTATTTAGGTGATTGGTCAATGGAAAACAAAAACCAAAGCAAAAGCCAGTCTCCTTAGGAAGGAGATGCAAAAAAATGGAGGTGGGCCATGTAAAGCTCCCCCCTAAATCCTGTTGAGGAACGTTTAATGGGATTAATTGGGTGGAAATCCATGACAGGAGATGGAAACTAAGAGTTAAGTTTTGAAAGTATTGTTGATGTATATGTCACGCAATATTGCTTGCGCTCTGACCTTTACCTGGCCCTTCATCTATATTATAATTATTGCAAGGATACATAATTTCTTCTTTTACATGAATAGTTTTTAAACCTAGACATAAGCTATATTAGTACTTCTTTACAGGCTATTGGACTCCTATCCAGCCAACAAGCACTAGCAGCACTATGACTGGGACTGATGATGCCATTCCCAGTACATGAAGGGATTTTCCACCACCTCTGACGCCAATAAATTCAGAAGTGGTAGTAATAACATGACCTAGAAAACACAGTTTAAGGATAAAAAAAGACAGACAAGAACTAAAATTAGAAAAACAACAGAGAAATCAAGGAAGTTTGTAAGCATGCATGCCATGCATAAAGAAAATCAAGAGAAATTAAATAATATCGAATAGTTTTTAAACCTAGACATAAGCTATATTAGTACTTCTTTACAGGCTATTGGACTCATATCCAGCCAACAAGCACTAGCAGCACTATGACTGGGACTGATGATGCCATTCCCAGTACATGGAGGGATTTTCCACCACCTCTGGCGCCAATAAATTCAGAAGTGGTAGATAATAACATAACCTAAAAAACACAGTTTAAGGATAAAAAAAGACAGACAAGAACTAAAATTAGAAAAACAACAGAGAAATCAAGGAAGTTTGTAAGCATGCATGCCATGCATAAAGAAAATCAAGAGAAATTAAATAATATCGAATAGTTTTTAAATCTAGACATAAGCTATATTAGTACTTCTTTACAGGCTATTGGACTCATATCCAGCCAACAAGCACTAGCAGCACTATGACTGGGACTGATGATGCCATTCCCAGTACATGAAGGGATATTCCACCACCTCTGGCGCCAATAAATTCAGAAGTGGTAGGTAATAACATAACCTAGAAAACACAGTTTAAGGATAAAAAAAGACAGACATGAGCTAAAATTAGAAAAACAACAGAGAAATCAAGGAAGTTTGTAAGCATGCATGCCATGCATAAAGAAAATCGAGAGAAATTAAATAATATCGAAAAAAAAACACAAAAAGCATGGCTGATTCTCTTAATTCAATAAAAAATATTATGTACACTTATGTTAATTTTTTTAAAGAAAAAAATAAAATTAATATTTTTCTGTTATTTATATTTTGTTTTGTATATATGTTATTTCATGTTTATTTTCAGTATTTGTTTTGTTTTAATATTTTTTCGTTTTTTATATTTTGTTTTGTATATATGTTATTTCTTGTTTATTTTTAGTATTTGTTTTGTTTTAATATTTTTCTCTTTTTATATTTTGTTTTGCATATATGTTTTTCATGTTAATTTTTAGTATTTGTTATATTTATTTAAAAAAAATGTTTTTGTCCAATAAACATGTTGTTTAAAAAAAAATGGTTTATGTTCTATCCTTCAGATCTAATATCTACTGTTTTATACTACACTGTACACTAGGGTGGCCCAGAAATTTTGAATTTACCCTACACCTCAGGGCACCTGCTAAGTTTTTTACTATAGTTGATAGTAGTAAAGTACCAAAATTTCAATGTCCTAGGTAGAGTAGAAGGTTATGCTCAACGTCTCCAAAGTGTTAAAAATTTTTGTTATTTTCGTATTTTTTAAATATGTATTTCTTTTATTCCAGACACTGATTTTGTGAAACAAATACCAAGGAAAGTTTATTAAAAAGTTAAAAAAATTAGAACTATCAATAGTTGCTTGTGAGGACTGTTTTTATTCAAGTAATTATTTTGTACTTTTTTGTGAAAATATGGCTTTGTCATCATCACCTACACGTCAAGCGGACCGTATACTCCTGATAGGTGTGAAAGATTTAGAACCAAAATCAGTTACCAACTGTAAGAAAAGTTATTCTTAGATTCCATTTTTTCCTACACAAAAAAAGTCTGTTCGAAATGCAAGTCACAACACTGTAGAAGAAGTACTTATAGTGTGGCAAAAGGCTGCTATTCCAATTAGACTTTTCAAACATTGTATTGATAAACTTTTGTTAAAAAAAAATAAAGGAAGAATCTCTGATACCCAAAAGAAACGTGAAAAGCTGTTTTAGAAGCAGCTAAATATAGTATTTGACATTGCTCACAATGATGCACTTACTATGTGCAAAGTAGATGAAGATCAAAATCTACTTGTTTCGTAAGGAAGACGGTTTTAAACCACATAAAGGAAA
>JAHBCN010003914.1:0-69577 GCA_019359885.1 Listronotus oregonensis
AAAAAGGCAAGAAGTGTCCCAAAGTATTTTGAAACACAAGGACGATATTTTAAGTGGAAAAGTAAAAGTTAAATTTCACATAGCGTGTAGAAAAACTTACACTAGTTTGCATAACATTGAAAATTATCCTCAATCCAATAAAAACGAAAATTGTTCAAATTAAGGTAACGATAACTTCAATGTTATTTACCCTAGAATACTGCGGATTTTTAAAAGCTTTGTTGCTATATTAGCTTCATTTCATACGCAGATAGTATGACAAAATTCCTAAAAACAAAAAAGTTTCTCGATTACTCTAAAAAGTGATGTAGAAAAGTAAATGTTCAAGTTTTTCTTGGGTTTACAAAAAAACACAGCCTCTTTTAAATAATTAATTGTTACAGTCATCTTCGCTTATATTTTATACATCATTAAAAAAAATCTCAATTATCTTAATTAGTGACGGAGATATCGCGAGGTATGTGTGAAAAAGTAAGAAACAATAATTATGACAGATTTATGATATTTTTCCGTTATAAAAAAATTCTGACCTACTAGAAAATGTCGTCATTGGCCATTTCAGATTGCCATGGACCTAAGTTATAATTCTGTAAAGGTCTAATCTAGTTATACCTCAAAAAAAAAAGTCACATTTCTACGGCTTTTGCGGTCCACAATAATAATAGTTCTTTATTTGTATACAAGTATACAAAAAATATAATAAAAATAAGAAAGAAGACCGTCGAAATAGAATTTATAATAAGCACATGTAAATTTTGCTCGGATGCGTTTATATCACAAAAGTTGACAATTCCACCAGAACAGTCGGCAGAAAAACCGATGAAAGTTCTAGTTGTACCACTGGTGGTCTGTCCGTCTTGGCGTCGCCTGATTTTTGTAGAATTGTATTTATTTTTAATTTTGGTAAATATATACCGGAGCATTAATTTATTTTCGAGATAAATAAAGGTTACAAACGATACTGTAATTTTTAAAAGAACGACTGACGTGGGTAACAAAAAGGCAGTTTAAAAAACCAAAAACAGCTAAAAAAAGGTATATAAAAACTATTAAATAAAATTTATTTTACACACTTTTGGTTTTATTAAGGTATAGGTGTTGTGTTTAAAGGAAACCTTTTTGCCAGCCAATCCGTGTAACTTCATTTACTATTTTTTTGAAAAATAAAAAAAGTACTTTCTTTGCAATTACTCCAAGAATAAACTAATAAATTTTATATGACACTTACTGCCATATAAATTTTATTTTTATGAAACGTTTTTAAATTCTTCTATAGTTTGATATATAAATATGCTTAATTTCCAATTACCTATTTTCTTACATTCATCGTTTTTACCGCCGAGTCTTCAACTGAAAAACCGTGTAGTGGCGCTGTGGATAGGTAAAAAACAGAAGAAAAAAAAACTTAAAATGGACAGAAAATTCACATAAACAATACCAGAAAAACAAATAATTTGTTTATTAATTAGAGGTAATAGATAGCTATTATTAGATTTAAACTAAGCCAAGTGTCAATATTACAAGAAATTTTACCTTGTTGGCTATTTTTTCTAGTCGTTTTCTTTTCCTTCATCCATGGGTATTCGGGCACGTTGACCCCAGGCGAACCCATCCCGTGAGGCACATCCATAGGGTACCCTCCTGGTGGTGTGTGCTGAGGACTTATGGGGTTGCCGTGAGAAGGCATTTCGGCGGAAAGATGTGGTAAGGCGGTCATAAACTAGAACAAATGGGAATATATGGCAATAAATTACTTCATTATGACAACCTAAAAAATAAGTTTTATATCTCGGCGGAAGTGTGTTAAAATTAAAATATTATGAGTGCGATTAGGTACCCAAGATTTTCGGTTTGTGGTTTGTCAGTCAAGCATCAGTAAGTAAACATTAACTATTGAGAACCATACATCTGGATTTGTGTTTCTACTTTTACCAATATACAGGGTGTTCTTTAATGATATGCGAATATTTAAGGGTGTGAATCTACATGAAAAATTAATGATAGTATGCCATATAAACTATGGTCCAAAAATGTTCCGGTACGAAAATACGGGGTGTTAAACTTTTAGAAAAAAATGGAAATTAATTAATATTTTCGAAACCCCTAAAGATATCTTAGTGATATTTAACACGTACCTACAGTTGATGAAAATGCATATTTTTAAATACAAAAACAATTTTCAGCTTTAACAGTGGCGTGCGTACAGGCACTGACTTCGATATTTTTGAAGAAAAAAATGGTACGCCAATGGTTTTTTTCCAAATAAAAAATATTTTTGAACTAACCGTTTAATTTTAAACATAAGAGCTCTCTTGAATTGTTTTATTGCGATGCACCGTTTTTGAGAAAAAAAAGATCAAAAACTTGCACATTAATACGAAAAAATAAACATATTACGGGTTGACATGTGCATGTAATGAACAACTTACACTTACAACATACAACATTAACAAAACATTCCAACAATTTAGCAGCAGAACAAATGTTAGAATCATCCGCGAAAAAATTCAAGCCCATAGAAGTTGGCTCTTGTGTGGTTGTAGCAGTACCAAAAATAGATCGTGGACCTCTTGATAAACAAAATTTACTGGGTCAAGTTCTAGAATGTGAAATTGGTGTTTATCGAAAAGGTACATAATCAGGCGTTTTAAAAAACTGGTTACCACGAAGTGAGATCCAACCCTGTCAGACACGATCTCCTTGCATAAAGGCACCTGAAAACCAAATAACTCTTCGAGACGCTGCTGCACTAGAATCCAAATTTTGCGGTCAAGGAGTTCTTAAATGTTCTTGTAAGCCTTCAAAAAAACAGTGCAATACAAAAAGGTGTTGTTGCAAAAAATCTGGAATGATGTGCAACTCAAGATGCCACGGCAGTAATACTTGTGTAAATAAATAAGTTTCTTAAATTGTAGTGTATAGTTTTATATTATTTTTTACTTAACATATATACCAAACCCTCGACCAAACCTTATGTTACGTTGTTATTTTTCATTTCAGTAAAAAATAATACCGCTGATAAATTGTTTATTCTTACTTTAATCTTGAGAAAGACAATTTATTTAAAATGACTAAATTTAATGTTTTGCCATTCTCAAAAGCAATTTAATTACTGTTTAATCCGCCTAGCTCTGGTTAGTAATTTTGCAAAACGCCTGAAAATAGCCAGGCTCGTTGCAGAAATGTATTGAATTGTTCAAAACGCCGGAATTTTGCAAAACACCTAGTCTTTTTGGAAAAAGCCGGATTATTCAATACGCCTGCGACATATCTACATAAAATGGTAAGAAAACCTAGCCATAGAGGAACATAAACGACACTTAAGGTTTGGCTAAGATATGTGGATGAAATATTTGTTATCTAAAATGTCGACGAAAAAGAACTACGTATGTCTTATGGATGGATTAATAAAACTGTCTGTCTTTAGATGTAAGTGTTAAAAAATCATTAATCATGTTCAATTCTCAGTGTAAAAAACATAGGATTGTTATTAAAATCTTGGATGTTTTTTTGCAAATCCTCATTAGATATTAGAAATGTCTCAAAACTACTGTTATCTTAGCTTAAGACATAAATAATTTTATGAGTTAAACTTACACCTGAGTAAACTTAGTTTATGTTTAAACATTCTTGTAGACATGTAGTCTTATCAGTATGCACCTGATGACGATTGGATTAACTTTCAAGTTAAAACGTTGTGTATTAAAAATAAGTCGAGTCAATAAAACATCTTTTATCCATTTTTATATAAGTTTTTGTTTAAAATATATTTTATGATGTTATTGTGTGAGAGTTTAATTATTTTAAAAAGGAAACGTTTTTTTTTCATTTTATGATAAGGTTAAAAAATTAAAATAAGTTAAGAAAGTTAAAAGTTGGTTATCTTTTTAACTTAACTAAGCTTAACTTAATTATTAATTTATGTGTATAATTAAAACAATTTGATCACACAATGTTTATCTTTTCTTGTGTGACTTTAACTTATTTTAACTTAATTTAATTTTTCTGCATAATCCTAACTTTATTTAGCGACTAGCGTGCAACGTGCTTTAGCATTTCCTATTTCCTCGCTTGTTTAATCATTCAAAAGCATTAATTTTTACACCTCCTAAGCACATCATTAAATTTAATTATCTTTAAAGATGAGTGACGATATTATGAGTGATATTTGCTAACTTTGATCACAAAAATAATAAGTAGAAAAGTAGGGTTAAATTTTTAAAACAAAAAATTCAAAGACTTTTGATTTGACAGTCCCGAAAACGATCCGTAAAGCGATCCAACGTTTGTTACTTTTCGTACCGTCACGAAACTATTTTAAGTTCGCGCATGCGTCGAAGCGTACCAAAAAACAGTTCAAAAACGATTTCGAAACGATTCCGGATGCTTGTTGATGTACTTGATTATGTACTATATTTATCTTTATTGGTTTTCGAGAAAATGACGATTAAAAATGGCCAATCGACCACAATTATGCAGTTATATGGAAACACAAAAGGGCTCATATTCAATAAATTATTAGGTTTAAATAAAAAGTTTGCATAAATAAAAATGTTTGAAAAGATAGGCCTAGTAGTAATTAAATGTTCAATATATGGGATGCTATAAAAATTTTCAAAGTTACTATATTAGGAAAGTAAATTTTTTCCGGTAAAGCCAGAAAAAGTATTATAATGATCTTAGTAGATAGAGTCTTTAAAAAGAGTTACTGCATAATGTGCAGTGGTTTGGACATTTTCAATCGTTATTTTCTCCAACAAACATAGGTTTAGAAAATAATTTAGGTTTTAAATCAGAAATTTCTTGTAGAATTTGAATCCTAAAAATATACAGGTATTATACTAAAAATTACAAAATTTGCGCCACTTCCGGTTAACTCGGTAGTGATAGGCAAGTGTTACTTTGTTCAAAATAGGATTTGAATGACCCAGTTTTAATAAGAAAAAAAAACCTCGGTAGTTTAACTTTCTTTGTTTTAGCTTGGAAACTTACGGAATAACTGAAACATATCGTGTTAAAACCAAAGTTCTGACATCAAATTTTAAATAGGTTTTTAGTATATATAATGTGGATTAAATTTAAACAACGCAGCCTAAATAAAAAAAAGAATTGTAAAAAAAAATATTTTGGTTAAAGTTTATAGTGTTACATTTTCCCAAAAACATTTAATCACCCAAACGTTTTTAATGAAGAAAAAAGGCTCGGTAAAAGAACTTTCTTTTTTTCTTAAAATAAAGGTCTAACATATAAAATTTTTTCACTATTTTTTAAATGTATATTTTTGAAATTTTTAAATTTAAAAAACGTTTGTTAATACATAGATTTTGTAAAAAATATTTAAAGGGTTTTTTGTCTGATTTAAAAATATCAAAAGCTTTCTAAGGTGTAATTTTTTTTATATTTAAAGAGATTAAAAAAATTTTTAATTAAACCCTCAAAAAAACTCTCATTTATCAAGTTTTTTTTAAGGAAAATATCTATGGACGTGTTTAATGTCATTAAAAGTTATTAAAATAAATTATACTCAATTATTCTCTCGTTTGAAATGTTCTTAGTACTATAAATTTAACTTATATCTAGAATTCAGTGGCGTCCTATCTTTTTAGCTACTATACCTAAAAAAGTGAAAAAAACCCGCTGTCATGACTTTGGACAACTCTTGTACGCTAATCACGTTCCGCAGGTGAATTATTTTGGTGTTTATTTGCGCCATTTTTATATCTATTTTGTCTTGTGCCCTGTTAATCAGTCCGTTTATTGGCTAAAAATGATTATAATTGAGTGAGTTAGATGCAAAGAAAATGATTTATTTTCAAAAACTGAAATAAGTGTCAAAAGGAATTTTTAAAAAAATTTTTGGGAAAAAAGTACGTGATTTTTAAAAAAATGTTTAAAGGCACTTAAAAAGTAGGTGTTTTGTACACAAAGTTTTTTTCAATTATAAGCTTTAAACTTTGTTCTTGTTTTTTTTTGTAGTTTATCAGTTTTAATCGCTAAAAATGTTTATAATTGATTGGTTAGTGCAAGGAACAATTATTTAAATTAAAGTGATATTTTATTTATCAAAATTTAATAATTATTTAAAATATTGGAATTTAATTTATAAAAAAAAAATCTTTTTTGGTGAAAAAAGTTAAAAGTGTTTTTGTTAAAAAAATATGTTTAGCACTTTTGTACCTTTTAAAATTTTTTAACTCTTATTTAAATTTTTCTTTTTTTTTGTAGTTAATTAGTTCGTTTAATCGCTAACAATGTAAATTATTGAGTGAGTTAAATGCAAAAAAAGTTATTTATTTTCAAAAATTAAATTCAGTGTAAAATATGGAATTTAATGTTATAAAAAATTTTTGGAAAAAGATTAAAGTTTGGATTTTCTTAAAAACTTTTTTACACTTTACTTTTTTTTGTATTAATTTTCTTTTCATGTTTATTGTAGTTAAATGAAAAGTATTTATTTTAAAAATTAATTAGTTAAAATATGATTTAATGTTTAAAATAAAGTACAATTTAAAAATTTTAAGCTTTACTTGTAATTTATATAAACAAACTTGTATTCATTTTTTTTTAAATAAGTCACTTGTACCCTGTAGCATCTAACCCATTTAATTCACCTAATAGTGATATTAGGCGCGTTTTAAAACCTATTTGCTTTTTATTTAAAATTTAAATAGCTTAAGAAAATGTATTGTTTTTAACCTATTTATCATGTCAACTATTTAGTACATTTTTATATTATGAGAATTTTTTAAACACAATTTAAGAAAAATAGCAGTAAATTATTTTTTTTATATATATTTATATAATATTAAATAATAATATATTTATATTTATTTATAATATATATATATATATATATATATATATATATATATATATATATATATATATATATATATATATATATATATATATATATATAAATATAATATAGTATTATATTTACAATTTATTATCACATAACTAAATTATATATAAGCCAGCAGAACCACACCAAATTTTGAGTCCTATTTGTATACAGATTTTTAGTCACAATTAATTGTCATTTTTTATTTATTTGCTTATTGTTTTTCTAAATAAATCCCTGGGTTTTTTGCTTAAAATTGAGCTGGCAAAACAACACTGGAATTTCGGGAAACCGGAATTACTTTCTTTGGTTATACATTAATTTTTTTTTTTTTTGGTTCCATTCAATGTACATTTTATGGATATTCCACATTAAATATTAAAACCGATTTATATCTGTATTTTTGTTAATTAATTACCATATCTATTTTTTTTGGTCATCATTTTCTTATATAAATCCATGTTGTTTTTTTGTCAAGCTAGCATAACAACACTGAAATTTTGGTATATCAAAATAATTTGGTTTGGTTATACAATAATTTTGAGCTTCTTTGCGGCTCTTATTCTATGTTCATTTTATGCCTAATCCATATTAAATATTAAATCCTGTTTACACTCATATTTTTTAAGGCTTTTTAGGTACATTATTGCAAAATTTAATTGTCTTTGCTTGCATCTTCCTAAATAACTCTGTGGTTTATTAACTTAAAGTTAGGCTAATAGAACAACACTGGAATTTTGGTAAATCGGAATTACTTTTCTTGGTTATACTATAATTTTGTATTCCTTTTGGCTTTTAATTAATAACATTTTATAAATATTTCACACCTAACATTAAATTCCAATTAAACCCATATTATAAAGCTTATTTTACAGTTATTCGCCATATTTTTTTGCTCATTGTTTTTTTAATAAATCAGTAATTTTTCGGCCTAAATTTCAGCTGGCAGCACGGAAATTTCAGTAAATCGGAATTAGTTTCTTTGGTTGTACAATACATTTAAGCTTTTTTAGTCTCTTAATTAATATACATTTAATGGATATTCAGAAACAATAAAAGCTAAAAATTTAAGATTAAACGCAAATCGTATACCATTAGATTATGTACTATCTTGATACATGACTAATTTCATTATGAGTTGGAACAACTGCAATTGCTTGAACTTCATAGTTCTGCTAGCTCAAAGTATAGCCAGCAGAACAACATAACATAACATTACGGACTCTATAGCTATTGTGGAATACACAGAATTGTAAATATTACCCACTTACAAAAGACTAATATAATAAAAAAGTACGCAACAAAAAAAATATATTTTTCAAACCTGTTTAACTTTGCAAAAATATCTAGCACTACAATTTATCTAAAGAAAATGGTCTACAAAATTTCTTTGGTATACCATCCTACCTTTTAATTGTTTTTGAAAAAAGGTTTACGAATCATTGAAATACACCCAACTGAAGACCATTATTTGTATTCCATATACCAGAAGAAAACAAAGCTTTAAATAACAAACCAATGGTTATCAATTTCAAGGTTTTGTGACAAATAAATTGATCCACAATTTGAAAATACTTATTTTTTATAACTGACTTTTAAAAATTACAACTCAACTAATTAGATACTTAGCTACCAGTTCTAGTCTAGATTCTCCTGCTGATTATTTTCTTTTAACAGTTGCTTTATTGTTTTATAAAATGTCAAAAGCTTTTTCCTTTTCATAATATTATGAAATATCCCAAAGCGGATAAAATATATTAAAATATGTTTTTAGATAATTGCTAATGCTAACTTAACTTATCTCTTACATACGTCGCATTTTGCCAAATGTCTTTAAAATAAAATTTAAATTGAGTGTAACTTATTAGCAAATTAGTTTATTTTCCATAACATATCCTGATTAGTAATGGATGGGTAGACAAAAAAAATTACTTAAACCAAAATATTTATTTACACTTTAAAAGGCAAAAAAAATGTTGAAAAATATGTTAAATAAAAAATAAAAATTTACCAGTAAAGCTTTATTTTAAACTTTAATATTCTAAATTGGGTTTATTAAGAAAAAACACCAAAAACTAAGGTTAAATCTAAATTCTAAATATATATTTTTACCTCAGCCATGGACGGTTGACTATTAATAAAGCCCGTCTCACCACATCCATCCATTGGGTGCCTTGGAGTACCTCCAACATTTGCCGCGCCTGGAGGCATCCAGTAGGGTCCCCCCGTTATGCCCTCGGGGGTTGAAGGGCGCGTTTTAACCGCCACAAAGTCGACTTCTTCCTCAAGTTGTCCCACTGTAGGCATTAGTGCTGTGGGACCACTGTCCTCGTTTAATCTAAAACATAAATATTTGGTCTGTATTTAAAACGTCGGCTGAATATTAAGGACCTTTTAAACTTTTTTTAAAATCTAGATTAGATTTTTACTTTAACTATTCTTAAACATTTAATTTAATTTCTTTTAACTTAAACTTTAGCTCCTTAAAATAATAAAAAAAAAACTTGTCGTTTTAGTGCGATCAACTATCTAGAACAATAACTACGAGGGGTGTCCAAATGTGTTCTAAAATCCTATTTTCAGAACAAAACCAAAGCCCCAGATGCAATTCTGGCTTAACATGATCTCAATAGGATATTTAGTGCATAATGTCATAGGTACTTTAATTGTTGTTATTTAGTAACTGTCAAATTGAAAAAGCTGGCAGTTAGGTTTCCGCTGCGCAACAAATAATTAATAGATGTCTTGTGAATGAGGGTGCTAAAACAAGAGATATTATCTGTCAAATACTTTATGCACATTTTAACAAATTTCAGGTGTTTAATTAATGAAAGGAGTTTAGGAAGAGCCTTATAGTCTGGGAGGCCACCGCAAAAAAACAATCCTATAAGATTTAAATTTAAAATAAATACTCAAATATCTTAAAAACTTAAAAAATGACGATACAATGTAATGGGCAAAAAATATGCTTTTTGGTTAGCTCTATAAAAATAGTAATATACACATTTTCAATAAAATAAGTAAAAAAGGAGATATAAGCAAAAAAGTTATTTTGGTCATTAAAAATTTCGCTAATAACAATATTTTGTTGGTGCAAGTAAGTATACCAGGATCCATTTAAAAATTAATTTAAAAAGATTAATTAATTGAATGAAACAAACTAGTCCCTCAAGGGAATGGGGGATAACCTAGTGGCACGGATATTTTTTTATTTTTTTGGTCCAATAACTGTACCCATACCTATCCACATGAAAGTTTAACTAACATAAAATTTAAATTTTATTTAATTGAAAAAAATAAATTAATTAAATGCCTCCTCTATCGGGTGTTATATACCTGGCAGAACGCTTAATATTTCTCGATCTTATATGCTTTTATGTGTATAGCTCATCGTTTAAATATTTTTATTATCGATTTAAATAATAATATTATTAATTTATAAAGACAGTTCCTCGTTCAGAATGATCTTGAGAAAATTTTAATGATATATTTAACATAACACACAATTTTTTTTATAGTTCATTAATTTTTTTTCAGTTGAGTATGTTTAAACTTTAATTTAATCATATCTTAAAGTAGTAAATAAATGGGTAAATACCATAATTTAAATAAGAATGGCCTTAAGCCTAGAAGAAGTACGTAGCTTAATAAGAGAAATGTTTTAAAAGTTTAATACTAAATAAACTTTATTAAAAAATATGTTAAAATTATGGATAAAATTTTCTCAAGATCATTTTAAACGAATAACTCTTTAAAACATGATTGATATTAATATTTAAATCGATAATAAAAATATTTAAACGATGAGCTATACACATAGTAGCATGGGAGATCGAGAAATGTTAAGCATCCTGTCAGGTATATAACACCCAGATAAAGGTTTTTTTTTCAAATAAATAAAGATTAAATTTTATTTTAGTTAAAATTTCAAGTAGATCGGAATGGGTACAGTTATTGGACCAAAAAAAAAATAATATCCGTGTCACTAGGTTATCCCCCATTGCCTCGAGGCACATGTGTATTAGTGTGTTTCATTCAATAAATATAACATTTTAAATTAATTTTCAAATGGATACTTACTTGTACCAGAAAAAATATTGTTATAAGCGAAATATCTAAGGGCCAAAATCACTTTTTTTGCTTATATCACCTTTAATACTTATTTTATTAAAATATATTTAAAACCTTTTTTATAGAACTTGGTAAAAGGCATATTTTTTGACTTTACATTTCTTCGTAACTTTTTTAGTTTTTAAGATATTTGCGTTTTTATTTTAAATTTAAATCGTTAATATCTTAAAAACTAAAGGGGCTACAAAAAATAATAAAAAAAAACTGACGAAGTTTTATTAGACCATCAATTTTGATTCTATACTTTTTTTTCCTAAAATCAATTGTTTTCGAATTATATTAAAAAAAAAACGAATTTTTACGATTTTTTTAAGGTAAAAAAAATGTAATTTGAACCCGCTGAGCTGAGGCAGAAGTGCGGCTTTGAATTGACTATTGTTCATAGAAATATAAATTTTTTATAGGCTTGGTTTTTGCGGTGGCCTCCCGGACTATTATAACGGTCGAAATATTATCACACTTGAGACGTCTTAAAACTTCGACAACACTGATCTGATAAATGACCTTATTTGACAAATTTCGGTCCTTGAAATGTCAGACATTACAAATAATATTGGCAGCGACGAGAGAATCACCCGTTTCCAACTGCATTATCAAAGAGTTTGCGTAAAATAAATATAAAGATTACTAAATTTAGAAATAAAAAGAGAGATGTGTAGAAATCTTTGTTAAACATTTTAAACAAACCAAAATAAATTGCCGTTTTTTCAAATTTTCTTACTTACGCAAGAATTAAAATTAAGTTTAAAGTGGCTCTGCTTAAATCCCCCCCCCGAAAAAACAAACATAGTGCCTTTAGCTGTTGAATTAATAACAACCGTCTAGGGACAACAAGTTAAATTTTTTGTTCGGATGGGAAACATAGCTTCAGTTTTATCTGTTTTTGGATGGATATACGAGGTAGCAGGCATGTTCTTGCTAAAAACTCTTCGGCAATATATATAACGAGGAGTCCAAATACGCTCCCTCTTAGAAAGGTCTGGAACATTTAATAAAAATACCAGATGTAAAAAAATCCACTTTATTGCTTATAACTATGCAAGTATTAATCGTAGAGAAAAATTAAATAAAAATTAATAAACAAATTAATAGACAAAAGTGTCTTTATAAAATATCTTTCAAAATAGAGTCGGTTAGAAATGGCAAAATGCATTACGCTAGTTGCAAAATAGCAATAAACAACAGTGTTAAAAAAGCGTAGTTTTTTGGGTGATTGGTTTGGAACATTTATACCATAATGCTATATTTATAACGTTAAATTTCGTTAAACTTAAGTTTTCATAGTTTTTGCAAAATAATTTTGCAATACATGGTTCTTAAAAAAATTGACTAATTTTGCAAATTGAATTGTGTCCAGAATTTTAAACTTAGACTTTTAATTTTTCTTTAACATATATTAGAGTTCTCAAGATATTAATTTTTTTTTTCTTAAAATGAAAATCAGATTAATTGGCCGTCCTTAGCAATTTTTAAAGTAGGTAATAAAAAATGGGTTAATAAACATATTGAATAAAAAAAATACTGAATTTTACAGAAAATATAGTTTGAAAGTACCCGTTAAGACGTTCTTTTAGTATATGGAAATCGTTAATCGGTCGATTGGTTGCCAAGATACTGGCTGCCAAAGATGGCCGGCGTTTACGGCGAATCTCTAAATTAAAATAAATATTAACTTCTCCATATGGTTTATACGGAATTATTGTCTTATTTTTATTTATAATTTACTTAGAGAAAAAATTTTTTATTTATTTTAACAAAACTTGTTTAAACAATTAATGCCGACAGTATTTGTTTATAGCTTTAAAGAATCGCCAGAAGCTTTAAAAGCTTAGGATTTCTATAGGTAAAAAAAATCAAATGTCTAGGCTCAATATTCCGGACGCTACCGAATTTTTAGAATAGTCCATTTTTTAAAACAAAATTGAATTGCAAAACTATATGCAAAAAGTATTAACCGAATTTTAATCAAAGTTTTTACCATAGCACAAAATTTTATCTGTCCAAATATCCTCAGAAAAATCTATGGGTCCCAAAAATCCATGCAAAAAACTAAATTTTTTGCCTGGTTTTTTGTTAATTGCAATTTGCAACAAACGTAATGAATTTTGCGAGTTTCTAACCAATTCCGTTTTGGAGGAAATTCGGTTGCGAAGCTTTTTACTTTTTACACTTTTCTTTCTACGACCATCAATTACAAAATTATGCCCATTTACGAAAAAAAAAATCTTTTTTAACATTTTGTCTATTTACAAAATGTTCCGGTCCTTCTTGGAAGAAGCATATCTCAATTTTTGATATATACATCTTTCTAAAGAATTTCCAGCAAAAACATGCCTGCCACCTCGTATAACCAACAACTCTTGTTTTTTAAAAGATAGGGCTTTGCCTAAACGCCGAACCCTATATGGAAAATTTAATACAAATGTTTCAAAAAAAAATGCGTTGGATGGTTTTCCCACTTCCACATTATAGTCCATATCCACATGTGATTTACATTTCTTTAGACCGACGAAAGAGGCATTGGGAGGCTTAAAAGTAGGAAGTTTACATGCTTATTTGATTAGTAAAAATATATAAACAATTATAGATTTGCCAAATAAATTTACGCAACAATGCCTTTTGATGGGTTTTTATTATAATCTGCAGTATATTTGTTATTTTCTATCACAAAAAAGGCAATATATTAATTTATAATAATCAAATAATATAAACTATTGATGGCAAGGATAATAACTGTTTTTAGGTTCTTTAAGACGTCAGTTTATTAAGAACTTGAAAAATACCTTAACTCATTAAGTGATAAGGTGTGATCATTTGAAATAATGAAAAAAAATTTCTCTGTTTATATGTATCCGGTAAATAAAAAACATTGCAGTTATATGAAATCTAACAACTATTTTTTGCAAAGAACACAAATACAAAATTGCTTTGCTTACTACACTCACGTTTTACTCGGACTTTAAGCCTTCGTGAACTGTCCCAAGATTTATTCTTGTTTCGTACACTCACGTTTCGTATACCTCAAAAAATTTTCTCCAAATATTCTTATTTCGTACACAAATTTAATTATTTAGTTTCCGACATCTCCTTTCTTACACCAAAAACTGAGGTAGGTTCCTGTCTCTGATCGTTTATAAAATTTGGTAAAATGAATTAAAACTAATTTTATAACTAAATATTAAAATATTTCTTGTTCACATATGAGATGCAGGAATATAAAATATTTACTTGAATAATAGTGATAATAAAATAATCTGATAATAATTATGTTTTAACTATCTACCTAAACGGAAAAGTTTACTCGTCATACTTTTAGTGATTTACCACGTCTGAAATGTAATTGAGGAAAATAAAAAGCCGCTTTAACTAACCAATACGAACCATGATCGACCAGAACCAAGGACTTATGAATTACTCTAAATTATCTCTCTCGTTTGATTAAGCTATGACAGAATTGCGGCCTAAACGGAAAAGTTTACTGTTCCTACTTTTAGTGATTTATTACGTCTGAAATATAATTGGGGAAAATAAAAAGCCGCTTTAACTAACCAAAACTAACCATGACCGACGAGAACAAAGGGCTTTTGAATTCGTTTAAATCATTCCTACGTGGAAGTTTTTCACAAAATTTTAATTATTTTTAATTTAGTATTAATTTGGTTCGTTATTTGGGTCGGCACAATGGTCGGTGTACGAAACGAGAAACATAAAATGGATTAAATAATTCAATGTACGAAACGAGAATATTTCAAGTAAATTTCCGTAGTGTATGAAACGCGAGTGGACGAAACTAAAAAACACCGCCGCAAGACAAAAAAAAAATAAAACTACAACTATCTTATTATTTTGTACTTTTAATTTAATTTTTCCATACCATATGTTAACTTTTACTTGCTTTAATAAATTATTTTCTGTTCTTGCCGTATAAAATATTAGCAGTCAACTAAAATTGAAGTGATTTCTAAAATATGGACAAACAATTGTGTAATATTTTGCGTTTATGTTATTTTTTTAATTTTGCAATTTATTACATGACATAAAGAAGCTTTAAAAATTTGTAAGTAGTTTTTAAAGGAAACTACATCGTATCGGTTAGTCAAATAAACATTCAACTTTAAGATCAAAACAATCTTAACCTAAAGGCAACATTTCATATACGCCGTTTTAATCATTAAAGGGTAATTCTTGTTATATATTCCGTTTTCCTTCCATAACCACATCATACAATGTATTCCTAAAAGTAAAGGATAAATTCAATTAAAATTTACGTATTCTGTTTTGTGAAAATTGCTCTGACACGTATAAAGGATGATCCAGAAAAAAAGATATAACATCAACTATGATTTTTTTAAATGGCACACCTTGCATATTTTTTTAAATTTGAATTTTGCACGTTACGCTGATGACAAAAAGCTGCAACACTTATGGCCTAAACTTGATAACTTTTAAACTACGGTCAATTAATACTAACTTACAGTGCTTTACAAATTGGATTTACTTTAACTAAAATGGTAAGCAAATGTACGTAATGCAGTAATAGCCTACTGTTTAATGGAATGTTCGAATTAAAAACCCTCTTGTGCCTGACAGAAACCTCAGCGATTGATGAATTCCTCTCAAACTTTATATATAGTTTCTGGAAAAATTTTGTTGCATTCTCTTGGAATTCTGTTTTTTAATTTTTTAATGTCTGTAGGTTTGCTTTTGTATACCACATTCTTCAGGTGGCGCTAGAGAAAGAAATCTAGCGGCGTGAGGTCAGGCAACCTTGGCGGCCATTCGATAGCTTCATGCCTTCTAAAACTTCAATTCTTTGTATAATAGATAATATTGTATTTAAGTAAAGACAAAGAAACGCTTAAATATTAAAAAACGTGCTCTTACACTTACTGACTACCCATAGGCGTGCGCACAGTGGGTGCCGTGGGTGCCTGGCACCCCCACTTGTCTGAAAAAGATTACTGTATTTAAAATATGAAAATTATTATTTGATAAGGTTTGATTTAAAAATAACAATCCTTGGATTCAAATGTATGAAATGTATCGTATCCAGTTTTATTCACTTCATTATTATTATTATGATTTCAAGCCACACGGCTTTGCACTCCCTCTAAGGGGAACATTCACTCATCCCAGACATCTTCAGATATCAAAAGGATTGAGCTCTGTGGGAACCCTTTCCGTGTTGTCGGGCTCTAGGTGACGTTATGTTCTGCTGTATTCCCACAAATTTCCGGACAGTCCGAGCGGTCGCCAGTAGCACTGCCTTTTGCATAGCCTTATACAGATGTTTACCCAGGCCTAGTCCCTTGATGTTTTGTAACAGAGTCTTTGGTATAATGCCAGTTGTTGATAAATTATAGATCGTTTGGAAGTTATTCATTCCCCACTGTCTTCTTATTTGTGTTTCTAGGTTTCTGTACTTGGCAATCTTTTCATTGTATTTCTCCCGTAGGTTGTTGTTGTTCGGGATAGCGACATCGATCAGTGTTGTTTTCCTTCCAACAATACCATATCTGGTCTATTGTGAGCAACAGTTTGGTCTGTAAGTACAGTTCTATCCCAGTACAACTTAAATTCGTTGTTTTCGAGAATAGGTTCAGGAGTATACTTGTAGTAAGGCAATTTTTCAGTCTGTAAAAGCTTTAGCTTCTCTGCCAATTGTTGATGAAGTATCTTGGCTGCTGAATCGTGTCTTTCCTTATACTCTGATGCTGCAAATGCTTGGCAACCCCCCGTTATATGCTGGATTGTCTCCGATGTTTGACATCCATATCTGCATTGATCGTTCTCTATAGACGAGTCTCTAACGATATGCTTAATAATATATATATATATATATATATATATATATATATATATATATATATATATATATATATATATATATATATATATATATATATATATATATATATATATATATATATATATATATATATATATATATATATATATATATATATATATATATATATATATATATAATATATGTAACCTGATGTACCTAAGAATTAGTTTAAAAAAAGGTAAAAAATGTAATGCTTTATCAAATGAATTTCATCAATCGCTTAGTTTTTTGTTAGGCACAGAGAGTGTTCAATTTGAACATTTGATTAAATAGTAGGCTATTACTGTGTTTCTTATCATTTAGTTAAAATAAATCGAATTTGTAAAGCATTATAAGTTAGTATTAATTAAACGCGGTTAAAGCAGCGTTACGTGCAAAATCCAAATTTAAAAAATATATAAGTTGTGCCGTTTTAAAAAACCATTAATAGGTCTTCTTTTTAAATCACCCTGTATACATACAGTTTATGTCAAAGAATGCATAATCAAAAGTAAAATTCGATGTGTCAGAGGGATGGGATACGTGAATTTTAATCGAATTTATCCGTTACTTTATGAACACAGTGTATACTTTTAGTTACATTGTTGCTTCTTCATATTTTGTCATTTAGAATCAGTTCGATGTCAATAGGACTAGCGTGCGACTTTGACTATGTGGTCTAAAGAAAATTGAATTATGCTGTTTTATTAGATACGATTAGATATACCAAGAAGAAACGAATATTTTGGGGGCATAACATATTAAAGAGCAGAAATATTAAAGTGCAATACATAACATTATATCAAGATGACGAAACAAAGTTTTACTAATATTTTTGAATGACACAATTAGAGAAAATAAATACATACATTTATATTGTGCTATATTTTAAACAATTTAAACTTGCCCCTCGTTGGGCGCCCCATTATTAGAAATATATTTGACTTCTATTCGTAAAAAAAAAATCGTTTTTCTAATTCTTTCGGTAAATCCCTATTAGCATAATAATATTATTAAATTTATCACTAATTATAGCGTATATTCTTTATCTTTATGAGGACACCTTGCAGAGGATAAGATATTTTTATACGATCGTTGAGGCAGTATTTTCCATTGTCAATTCAATTAGTTAATTTAAATGATTTCAAAGCGTATTTTAATATGTCAAAACGTGATTTCTTTTTAACCTGTCAAAACTTTTCTTCCTCTTTTAATGACTTTACAAACTGTTGCATTGACCATTATCGTGCCAAGTAAGCTATAAAAAGGCATTTTGGTTTCCCTATTTAATAATGTTAGATATAAGTATTTATTACCTCATTGACAAACAAAATTAGTCCTTGGGTTTTTCCACCAACTGTCACTATTTACCACCATCACAGTTCGGTCACTACATTTATAAATTTCACAACTAGGCCTAAAATTATTTCTAAAATTTATATTTTCATCCTTAATCCTATAAAAGCACCAAAATATCCACGCGCGTCACTCAAAATTCTTAAATATGCATTAAATTCTGCCGCGGCTCGCGATATCCTTTTTCGCAGGACGCGTTTCCATGCAGGTTGCACCGCTGCGTCGGATCCTGCTGACAGTTCCCGCGCTTCGAGAAATAGAAAACGATTGTTACGGTTTGCGTCCGTGGATACTGTAAGCGCGCCTTGTTTTTGTTTCTTTCTCCTTAGGAGGACGATAGCCCGTCACGTGGCTCATCTTTGAGCCAATAAAAGCTAAGGATTCTCATAGAGTGGGTGGAGCTCAGGAATCGGAAGGCGGGACTACGCCTGTCGTGTCGACCTAGACTACAATTATACAGGTAAAAATTATAAAAAAATAGCCGATTTCCCATGAACAGACCGCCGATATACCTTTGATATTCTTATTACTTTAAACACGGACGTGTTTTTTGATCACGCAAGTCTTTCGACCATGATGAGTACCTTTTAACCTTTATACAAAGTGTTCCATTTCTCAGGAGTTAACGTTAAAAGAAAATTTGCTTTGGCTAAGTTTTCCTTAAACATCTTTGAAATTAATGTATTTTTTCCGTAAGTATTAAGATTAAATTTTAAAAATTTATATACTGATGTTCTTATGCCTGTTAGCCCTTTTTATGTGATGAAATGGCAGCATCTAGAATAAAAATTTTCAAATCTATTATAACTATATTTTCACATTTCTTACAGGCTTTACTTTGTGTTTCTTCGTAGACCTCTTTAGGACGTATTCTAATTAATTGTAAAAAGATCCAGTAAACACCATTCGTTCAAAAATTTGTATTTTAACTAGCAAGAAGCTTCAAAAAAGGGAAATTCGAAAAGATGTATTTTTAAAAGAGCTAAGTAATTGATTTTCATAATTTGTTAACAATAATTAGGTTGCAAAAATACATTATTCTAAAATATGATATATAAAAATGTTGAATTGGTATAATATGAAGACCGGTGGAGATACCCAAAACAAATATTTCCATAGATCAGTGACAGATCTAAAGTGTTTTGTTAGGTGAGGCAATTTTTTTTTAATAAGTTAGTTAATACATTTTACATATAACCCTAACCTTAATAAAGCTATGTGATTAACTAATAGGTTTTATTTTTTCTGGGTTTTTTGGTCAACTTTAAAATTTTAAAGTAATCAAATTAAAACTTTGTGATTAACAATTATAATACCAGCAAAAATATCACTATGTCTAAATATAAGTAAACAATTTTAACATTAATAGTCAAAAAATTTATATGCATTTATAAAATTATAAAAAAAACTAAACTTTTTACCAAACTAAAACGATCTGCGTTTAAAAAGTAACCAATGGTACTATTTTAGGTGTTACAAAATGTAAAAATTTAACATAATTAATAACAGGTGTGGCGTTCTCTAAAAAATTATTAAATACTAAACACATAAATGAAGTTTTGTTAAAGCTTTGTTATTTTATTTTCATTAAATAGAGAGAAATGTGACTAGTGCGACAACGTGGCAGTGCTAAGTAAGAAAAACCATAAATTCTGAACTTGCCGATCAGTCTTGACAGTATTTTTTTAAATTTTTTATAAAATAGGTGTAGTCTGTAGTGTAGACAGCAATAAAACTGCGAATCGGTAGGTATTAAAGGAGAGAACATTAGGGACGGACTTTAATAATATAAAGATCTATAATTTATTGTTTATTTAGGTAAGTATAAAACTGGGACTTAAAGTAGGTGTAACATTTTCTGCTTTGATCTTTGATTTTACTTGGTTCCACAAATGCTCTATGAGGATAAACATACAGTGATACGGAGGAAGCCGTAAGACAGTATGCCCAGCCTGTTCAGCCAAATTATCACATACATATTGTTTTTTAACTGCATATGAATTTGGGACTTCCAAAAGTTGCTTTTTTTTGTAACTGAACTTAAAATAAATATCATTTTCTAACAAATATTCCTGGATTTCAGTTTTTGAACTTGATGAAGCTGGTGCTTTTTGTAGCAGACGGCTGTGGTAGCTTGCGTCATCCATGACAATAACACTATTGTTTGGAACATTTTTTAAAAGATCATTTTGAAACCAGTTTTCAAAAAAGTTCTGCACTTGTATCCTCAGAATCCTTAATATTCTTTGCAGACAACAGCAAGCAGTTTGGGACAAATCCGTCTTCTGAACCAGCGTGTATTATGGCAATGCGTTTTCCTTTATTTGAAGGTGCTTTCGTCTGACAGTTTTGACTGGAATCAACCCATCCTTTGGATACTGTGTCATGTATATCGAACCATGTTTCATCAAGGTAAATATGGATCTGTTTTCTAACCTATATCTTTTAATTTCTTGAAGGTATTTAAATCTCCAAGTGCGTAATCTGTGCGATTCCATTACTACTTGTCTTTTGTCTATTTTGCGGTATTTAAATCCCATTTTACAAACAACTCTATGGAGGGTGACACGGCTAATATTTATATTGGTTTCGTCTTTGTCTAGCTTCTTTTTCAGTTTATCCAAGGTAGCAATAACTCCGCTTTCATAAAGATAATATATTTTCCTTCTTATTAGGTCCTGATCACTATTGTCTATACGGTGAGATTGAAAATTACTAAGTTTTTTCTTTTGTTCAATTCTTTACTAATAATAACATCCCTTATTGATGATATTGGAGTTTTTGTAAGTAGACAGGTTTCTTTTAAAGCTTTTTGTTTAATTAGACCTCTACTGATTAAAGTTTCATACACATTTTTTCACAACCTGTTTTGCATCTAATGGACAAATGATTTCGACGCGACATAGTTATATTCTCGTAAAACAACTTTTTCGAAACGCACAGTAAAAACGGTTATTCAACACTGCCACCAAAATATTAGCCAAAATATTTATATGCCTAATGGTTAATACTTAAGAAATACCTGGCCCACCCCTGCCCTTATGAACAAATGGGTTTACCCAATAACAATAGGTAATAAAATCGTTAAAGGTTTATTGGGGTATGGTCCGTCAAAAGCCATAACGATATACTTTGAGACAGACTATATATCTATATACTATGGACGGCAAACAGATGTAATTACAACATATTGAAACACTAAAAAATTGGTATGCTATTATCTGGTACAATTATATGATTTCATATAATCATAGTTCATATAGTTCCTTGTCAAGTAAAAAAATAAATACTTTTGTCTTATTAAAATAATAACTTTTGAAATTATTGAAAGTGCATTGGTTATATTCGATTTTTTATTTGCTTTTCAAGGCTTCTAATTGTTAGAATCAGTTCTTTTTCCGCAACATAGTTTCTCTCTAAAACGCAGTTTCTTGTTATTCAATAATTATATCTTATTTAGGATTAAATTAACGAAACCTATTTAGCCATTATTTATTGTTAAAATAAAATAAATTATTTAATACCTTAGTACAAACAACAATTAAAATTCTGTATAATTTATTTAACACTTGACCCTTCTTAAAACAAAACACCAAATGCCAATTTATGCTCATCATAAGATATATCATAATTCAAAAAAGCAAAGTATCACACTAAAAGAATTTCGGGCCTAAAGGCCGTCGGTCGTTGGTTGGTATTTATTTCTTAAGCAAAGTATTGAGAAAGAGGCGTTTAAAATTAGTTTTAACACTTTTTGTGTTTTATTTCAAAAACTAACAGAATAAGCACAATAAGTATTTTAGCAATTTTCAGATATTTTTAAAACTCTAGAAAATATAGTATAATGTATAAGGGTATCCTAAAAAAAGAAAAAAGTTTTGAGTTGTGACACCATAATATGTAATAAAAAAATCAAAATATTTACGAAACTCTGACAGTCAAAATATAAATAAATCAAAAATTTACGAAAGGTTGTTTATTAAGAGTAATTTTAGCAAAATAGCTATTTATGTATCAAGGGCCGTATTGGGACTATAATGCCAGGCCAGGGGCCCTCGGGCTATTTCGACCTGATGGGGCATTATAGTCCAGTGGCCCGTGGTGCTAAATGCTTTAGTTTTCCCAAAAAAAAAGTTTTTTTCAATGACTAATTACATTATTTATTCGCAATATAAAAAATAAGTTGCACCTGTAATGTATACGTAAGTAGATAATGACTGGTGTTAAGTTTGACTTTGATGTTTCTTGTTAGTCAGTTGGTTTTTTTTATTTAACGATTTGCTAAAAATGGAAGAAATTCCACAAAATATAAAGAAAAGGCATAAAAGCGACCGAAAATCTTTTGCCATTAAAAAACCCGGCAACAGTATGATGGGATATGGATATTTGGTTTTGGGGAAAAGATGCGAACGCAATTCTTCAAAAACCCAAAAAACGTTTTAATGGCATTTTCCCCGGTTGGTAAGTTATTGTTTTTTTTTAAACATTGTTTAACAAACTTTATTATTTTTAGTGGAAAAAATACAGCCAAACCCCTTTCTCGGGACCAAGTTTTCCCCCCCTAAGGTCTACGTTGATGGTCTATGAAAATATAGAATTTCGCAATACCACCCACTTTTTTTTAAATTTAAGTCGAAAGGATACCCCCGAAAAAATCTAAATTTTGGGAAAAAGGAGAACAAATATTAAAATTTATTAAGAAGGCCCCTGATGATATCTACTTGGTACACAAAGTCATATTGGTAATGGGTGTTTTTGGGGGTTTAAGACGAGATGAGCGTCAAAAGAATTGATGACATTGAAGATAGAGGAACAGTCTTGGTTATAAAGGTACCAGAAACTAAAACTTCAACCAAAAAGTTTTACTACTTTGGGGAAAAAAGATTTAGGCGCTTTAAATTTAAAAAAAAAGTACACAACATTAAGACCAGCTGGAATAAAGGAGCGAAGATTCTTTCTTACCTATGAAAGGGTCGATGTACAGTACAACCCATTGGAAAAAAAAGGGCGTCCCAACATTGATCGTAAAATTTTTAAAACGGGATAATGTAGAAACTTACCCGGGGATTTTTTCGTCGCACATCGTCAACTTTACTTGTTGAGGCGGTGCTCGTTTGAAACGCAAAAACAACGGGGGAAATGGAAAAGCTCTTCAGTAGCAAAAGGAATATAGAAGAAAGTATTTCATCCAAAAACAAAGTGGCCAAAATGATTGCCAATTCAGTTAATTCCGAGGTTAATTCCGTATCGACTATTGAAAATTCTTTAATGGACTGTTCTTCTAAAAAAAAATAGCGTTAGTGCTACCACCGTTTTCCATAAAAAAAAACACCGACCATTCTATAGTGGGATCAGCTACATTTTCGGGACATTTCAAAATTGAAATTTTTTATTTTGGAAATAAAGTTTAATTTTTAGTTTTTTTTTAAAGAAAAAAAAAATTTAAGCAATAAAATTTCCATATTTGCCCTTAGGGCATTATAAGCGGGCATTACAAAACCCGCTTTAAAAAACCCCCGGTGTGATAGCAGGTATTATTGCTATCATAACATTTTTCCCTTTTTTAAGGTATTATAGATCAATAATAGATAGGTAAAACATAATATTATTAACAAATACACAGGAACATACAAAATTACGTCACAGCATGTTATATGTCCAGTTTAATTGACCACAGATTGCTTTAAATTAAGTAAAAACAAAATTATTTTGTCAAGACACCCACGGTGCGTTAGTACTTAGGCTTTAAGAGTACGTGGGCCATCTCGACAAAAACACATAATACTTGACAAACGATTAAGTTTTTAATTTCTCAAGGTAAGAACTTTGTATGATATAACCAAATCATGTTAACTTGTTAAAATGCATAGAATTTCGGGATGTATTCTTTTAAAATGTGTTTAAAGTATTTTAACATTTAAAATAGATACAATGTTGGGGCAAATTTATTTATTGAAAAGTTCTTGTTGTTAAGAAATATTTGTACAATGGGACCGCTTCGGTTCTGGTCTTGAAGTATAACACCTTAGTGTACTCAGCCCTGTTGACCCCTATGAACTAGCCGATCGCCTGAAAAAGAGGAATTGGGTTTGATTAACGTTATAATGACACTTGTTTTATCTAAGCACAAATACTTAGTTATAATATAAACATGATACTTTCTGAGATAGGATTTTGTAGTTTTGTGAAACTAACAGTGCAATAAAAACGTTTTTTTTTTAGTTAGAACACTAGTTGAGTGGAGATGCGGTATATACAATAAATTGGACATTGGTTATTATGCTCAGATTTTAGATCTTAGTTGGTTTTGAGTCTGCGGGCGCCAGAGTTAAAAGACGACATGCTTTTAAAACGCGGACGTTGGATGTTATAGATAAGATGTTCTTTGGAATTAGTATGTTATTTTTAAATTTCGTATACCACAAGAAATATACCTCTGTACCGTTCATTCGTCACTAGCATATCCAGATAGCAAATAAGCAAGCAAGTGTCTGTACCTTGGCTAGTTTTGTAACAGCAGTGGACAAAGATGCGACAAAGAACTGCTGTTACATAACTGCCAAGGTACAGAGACTTGTTTGCTTAGCTATAAAAAAACTCCAACAGCAGGAAGTGTCTCTTGGACCTTTTACCACTGAACCTCATAGTGATGCACTGTGCAAAATAAAATTACAGGAGTGCTTATAAAAACCAGCGAAACTGCATAATAACAGACAGCCATACATCAATAGGGGCACATGGGAATGCCAAAAAGAACTGTAAGTCCTGGGAAAATCAAAGGCTCTCTTGGGACCCGAAATTTCGGGAAAAAGAAGCCAACAAAAAACGGATGAGCAGCGAGACAGGGATCATCCACACCATACTTTAGACCAGAACCTGCCCTTAGAGTGACCAAAACCACAGCACGAGGGTAAACCAGGGAATGGATCCAAAACAAACACGAGGAATACTGGGAAAGTGTCAGTAGAATAAGACATGGAAAATGCTTTATAAGGGGTCCATCCAAAAGAACGAAGAAAGAACTACTCAGACAAAGTAAGAAAAGACTTCTCGTAACAGTAGGGCTGCTAACAGGGCATGGTAACCTAAATGGACACTTACACAAGATGGGGTCCCAAGTTGCAGAATGTGCGACGAAGGGGAAACCTACCATATCCTGTGCGAATGTGAAGCGTTGAATCACAAAAGACAGGCATTACTTGGGCAACCGAAAATAAGCCTACAGGAATATTAGTGGCGGATTGGGGATTTAATTTATGTAATCTTTCCAGGTTATTTCCTCTCATATGTTACCTAGTTTTTGCATAAAGGCAAAAAATTGCATTGTTGAACTGGTCGTCTTTCAATTTATTTTTTTTTTAATGAATTGCAATTTATCGACCAAACGAAATAAGGACAATTATATACATAAAGTTTGCCATATATGCATCAAACATTGTAGGACTATAAATATACCAAGTGACTTAGAAAATGTAATACTCAGAATAATTTATTGAATTTTGAGAAAAAATTGTATTTTGCGATCATGGAAATATACGCTGATAAAATTTTAAAGGCATTTCGAGCCGTATTTTTTTTTGTAAGGTATTATTTGTTATATTAGGATCCGGACAATATAAACATGTTTACTTAATATTTAGTAATTTTGGTGTTGGATTTCTTTGGTTCCATTTGTTTCATTGCATTATTATGCCGAGAGTTCGCAGACGCTCAACTTTCCGAGTTTGAGAGGGGTCGGAAAAAAGGAGACGTTAAAGCCAAATAAGAAAAACCTTAAAGGGTTTTCAGATGGGGCAAAATGTTTTTGGGCCGAAAAGTGTAAGGCCGTGGTTAAAGCACTCTTAGGGCCAAATATCCAAAACGGTTCAAATGATTTTATCCAAAATTGCCCGCCGCCGGGGCCTATCTCTCTTGGCCTAAACAAAAATAAAAGGGTTTTTAAAAACCTGGGGTTTTTTTTTGAACCAGTGAAACCCACATTGGTTTGTTTAGATGTTGTTCTTAATCAAAAATAAACATATTATCCATTGTAGCTCCTTAAATTCCTCTAGTTTTTTTAAATGTTACAGCTATGGAAAGCCAGAATTTTTGTACTGGTTCACAATGGATGCGTTGTAGTTAAAATAATAAAAAAAGTCGAATACGACCGAACATAACTCTAACCCAATCATAATTGAAAAAATCACTTTAATTATTTATTTCGGATTTAAAAAAACTGAACAAAAAATGTTTCATTAATCTAAAAAAATAGTAAGTATATTACAACTAAAACAACCGGGCATATACCTACTAGAGGCACTTTTGCCACCTGAAAACAATCATTTGTGCAAGAAAGAAAAAAAAGCGGTATAACCTTTTTTTCCCTCCAACGCGCTCATTGGTCGGTGAAAAGAATATATATACCTTATCTGCGTGCGATTTGTGGTCTCTCCGCGTCGTTCTATCGACACGTTGTTGGAGCACGGAGAAAGGTTATACTATGATTCTTTTCTTTTCGCATGCCAAACGGCATGGCTGCCTCTAGTAAATAAATGCTGTTTTGTATAAATCATTTAAGATGTTTAGATTTCTTTTATCGCTATCGAAAACATAAGTGTAAGGAAAAGGGTTATCTGTATAAAATTTTTACCCTTCTGTTTATAAGTCTGTTCCAATTCGCAAAAAACCGTTTATTGTACGGCCATAGAAGTCCATAAATAAACCCATTCCCAAACAACAGGTGACAGTGATTGCCCCACTGATCCCCAACAAAGAAAACCCTTTAAATATATTGAAAGCGTTCAAACTTTGGTTTTTGAACTGACATAAAACCGTTTAAAGACGACAGTCACGCGTTTAATAAATTCTAACAGTTTCCAAACCATTTTAGGGGTACTAAAACTGGGTCTTGAAATTAACCCATTTTTATTAGCCCCATTTTTTCTATTTAAATTTTGCAATATAAATTTTGTTACCTTATTGTTTAATTACTACCAAATAATTTATATATGAATAAAACGTAAAATAAAAGAATTTAGTATCAAATATATAAAAAATATATTTCATAAATATAAATTAATTTTTGACATACAAATTTCTGAGTCCGGCACTGGTCCTGCTTTTTAAATACGCATGTTAATGACACTATCGTTTGTTTAGTGCGCGAGGTCGTAAACTTGCCATAAATGCGATTAGCCATTATATATCTAAAGTTAGGTTATCTATGGGTGAAAGACAGAACATCCAATTTTCCATCTAACGGTATATTCATAGCACTGTGGGTGTTATGGTATGGAGTACCATTGCTTACGGCAGCAGGTCACGATTGATATTCATTCGAGGTAGCATGACTGCCCAGTAGGGTGTCCCTTAATATTTTATTTTCAAATTTTGCTACACAAGACCCCTCAAAAGTTGCGTTATAAGTTGTAGGTTACAATAAAAATAATAAAAAAAAATTAAAAATATCTTGAGGGCTCTACCGGCATTCTTATTTTTCTAAAAGTCACTTCTCTGTTTCAAAACGCAACTTTTGATAGCTCTTGCGTAGCCGTAGCTTAGAATTTTTTATGATTTATTTAGAGTTAATATTAGGAACCCCTAAAAATGGCAATTTTAAAAACTTTAAGGACCGGTAGAGGCCTCAAGATGACAAATATTTAATTTAATTTAATGATAGTTATAATCTCTGTATCAAAACGCAACTTTTAATACCTCTTGCGTAGTCGTAGCTCAAAATTTTGTATGATTTATTTAGAGTTAATGTTAGGAACCCCTAAAAATGGCCAATTTTAGAAACTTCAAGGACTGGTAGAGGCCTTAGGATAACAAATATTTAATTAAATTTACTGATAATCGTAATCTCTGTATTAAAACGCAACTTTTGATCCTTAAAACTAAAACATCCAGAAGCTTATAACTGATTTGGGATACATACAGAGTGTACAGATTGGAAGAAGAGAAATATTTTCTGGCTCGGAAGAGGAATCCAAGCTTTTTTGAAGCTGCCGAGGCTATGAAGGAAATGTGTTTGTGCCAGTTGAGGTTATTCTCAAAAGTAACGCCGACAAGATTAAACGACTCTTTGTTCTGCAGAACTTGGCCGCTCATATGTAACGGATGAACATTGGCAGACTTTTTCGCGACAGCGAACATGACTGTGTTTTCGAGGCATTAAACTGAACAAGATTTTAGGCGCCCAATCCAAGATAAGTTTGAGGTCTGGTGAAAGTGATATCTGCATTGACCTGCGCTTGTTTTCCAAATCAGAATCACATGGTGGCTTAAGAAATTGAATACTAGAGTGGAGGGTACTATCGTCAGCAAAACTATGAATGGGATTGATTGTGGAAGAGAGAAGATCGTTAATGTGTAATAAAACAAAGCTTTCCCATACACCATTCGAAGTTTAGCAATGGTAGACAAATCTCGGGTAATATTTTATTACTTTTAGAAAGAAAAGTTAGTTTTCCAGCATTTAAAGAACTCATGTGTTACTTCAACAACATCAAACGGACTTGGCTTAGCTCTGGAACCTTTAAATACTTCAACCCATTCGTTTGGAAGTTTTACGCGAGATTTCTGTTGCATTAATTCAAAATCCTTGTCATACTCCATAAACAAATAAGCCCTAATGAAAAACTTAATCGCGTGGACATTCTCCCTATTTAAGCTGTGCGATACTACTTTTCTACGCAATATCCTTTGACTATACGCAGTTTTAGTCTGCACGACGTTACCACAAAAGAGAACTGATAGGTCTTTTTTAAATGATTTAATTATCTCAAGTTAAGTACAAAAATGTTATTCCCCCTTTTAAGCAAGTACCCTTTAATTATTTTTTAACTTGTAAACGTTTTTCGTTGAAAAAGCCATTTTTCGGTGGTTCATTTGTTGCGAAGGTTAATTTAGTTTTTAGATTTAGTCCATAGCTTATCTGGGGCAGCCCAGTTTGAGTGAAGAACTTGCTGCCGTAAGATGGACTGAGCATGTTAGTAATTTAAGCATTAGATCTTCGTGGACTGTCTCAAAATAAAAAGCACGCTTTATTTTTGTATTTTTTAGTCCTGTATACTTAATAAAATATCTTTAAATAACTGCTTTGGGTCATACTTTACTCGACATTTAACATAACTAAATACTGCTTAAATGCCTGTTAGTTACTAAAATCGTATTTGCAGAGTGACGCGGTAGTCACGGAAGTATTAAATTTTTAGTTTAAAGCATATTGCGCGGCACCACTGTTATAGTCGCATAACTTAACCAAAATAGCCTTTTTAAAAAGGACCCTTTTTTATTTTTACTTTTGGAAAATATTTTAAAAATTAATTAAATTTTAACAAGTTTTGCATCACTTTCTATTCAACTTTTTAGGTAAACTTAAAAGGAAATAATGTTTTTTGCCATTTTAAATAAGACAAAATGTATTAATTTTTTTATGCTAACTAAAGCTGCTTTGGATTTCATTGTTTAAAATACAATTCGCAATTAAGACACTTGACCACCAAAGATTTATTATTCGTTTCCTTCTTAAGACCCGACAAAAACCCTAAACCATGAATATTAATACAATATTCAATTTTTTCAAGAAGGTCATTACCATATGGTTTTCATTCATCAACTCTGACTCCCATGTGCTTGGTACCAGTTCTTTGTAAGTGAAAAAAGTATGCTTAGGACTTAAGAAAATAAAAATCAATTAATCATCTTTTAAATCCCGGCAATGGTAAAAATATTATATGATCCTTTAGCCACCCAGAGCTGATTGCGCCCACCAGAGACCACAGGATAAATTACTTATTTAGCAAACTTTATGGTCATATTTAGTTAAAAATGGTTTTGGTTAAATATGGCATTAACCCTCAATTGTTTATTTTTTTTATATAGTTTGTATTAAGCTCTATAGTTGATGTATTTACTGGCTGCAATAATTTCTTATCGGCACCAGCATTAATACCAATTAAACTATTTAAAAAAGGTAAAGATGGGGCGCATGGGCGTATTCAGACCTGGGTTTGGGGGCAGCATGAATGCTGACCTTGGTAGCCTTTGACTTACTTAGGAACCTGGGTCTGAAGTGACCGAGTTTAAATCGTTAAGATGATGTTTTTAGTTTTTTTTTTATCTTAGGACTGTCCACGAAAGCTAAGGCCTAAATACTAACGTACCGTGGGTGTCTGAATTTTGTAATGGGGGTTTATTCCCAGGGAGACCTAAATTTTTGGAGAGGAAAGGTGAAAAATCTTCTGCGGTAGTTGTTTCCATAATCTGGACACTCTAGGGATGAGAGAATGAACAAAGTGGGAAGTTCGGGGCCTCTCAAGTTGAGCTGTTAAAGGATACATAAAATTGGCACTACATGTTTGTCTGTTGGGAGCTGCCAAAGGAGGAATTATGCTGGCCAACTCTTTGGAGCAAAAGCCGTGAAAATACCTATAAAAGAGGGAAAAATCCCCTACAGATGAGCACGGTGGGCAAGAGAAGGAAGTTTTTCTGTAAGTGTGGGATCATGATCTTCGCTGAATGGAGTCAAGAATGCTAAGTGTTGTAGGAGGCGCCATTCCCCAGACGTGAGAACAATATTCTAAAGAGGGTCTGATGTGGGATACATACAGAGTATACACATTAGAAGGAGAGAAATACTTTTTGGCTTGAAAAAAAAATCCAAGCTTTTTTGAAGCTGCTGAGGCTATGGATGTAATGTGTTTGTGCCAGTTAAAGTTATTCTCAAAAGTAACACCTACAAGATTAAACGATTCTTTGTTCTGCAGAACTTGGCCCGCTTATAAGTAACGGATGCATTGGCCTTTTTTCCTGCCATAGGAACAGGGAGTTTTAAGGCTTAAACGGACAAGATTTTTGGCTCCCAAACCCAAAAGATACTTTAAGACCTTGTGAAAGAGATACTGCATTGACCTTCGCTTGCTTTCCAAATCAGAATTACAGGGTGGTTTTAAGAAATTAATATTAGAGTGGAGGTACAAATGTTAAAAAACTATGGATAGGATTGGTTGGAAAGAGAGAAAAAACGGATGTAAAGAAGGAACAGAGTTGGTCCCAAAAGTACTGAGCCCGGGGCACGGCAATGATAAAAGGAGAAACAAAAGGAATAAGAGATTGGAAAAAACCGAGACCAAGGATAAACCTTGGAAGACCGGAGTAAGAAAGTTTGTTAAGAAGCCCATCATGTCATATCTGATAAAAAAGCTTAGATATGTCAAGAAAAAAACAATCTGGGATTCACCAAGAAACTTAAGGGTTTTGTTCCAGTTGTGGGAGACAAAGGAAAGAAGATCACCCTGTGGACTTCTTGGATTGGAACCATACTGTCTGTCATGTAAAATTTTGTGTTTTTTCAAATCCTTCAATATTTGAGAATTAATAAATGTTTCCATTACTGTGCAAACAACAGAAAGAAGAGATATAGGTCTACAGTTAGAAGGGAGGGTTAGTTTGATTATTCTGATTTCTTGCTTGAATGCCAGCCTGGCGGTTTTCCGGACAGGTTTAAAAAAGAAACCCTTTTGGGCTTGGGTTTTAAAAAGTCTGGTTTACCAGAATTTAGAAAACAGGTTTGAATTTCAAGGTTAGAGTTTTTTTTGGTTGAGGAATATGGTTTTGCCTAGTTGAATTGTTTGGAAAAAGTTTGAAATTTCAGAAAGATAGTGAGTGGAAAAAACAGGTAGGATCCTAAGGGTAGGTGGCAAAGAAATCTTAACCATCACAGTCCGCCGACTTATACTGCAAGACAGGCGGGAGGAATTTAGTTGCGTCCGAAATAATTTTTTTTTCTTAAATTTATGAAGCTGTTAAAAATTTTCAACGTGTATTTTTAACCAAAAATATTTTTGAAATCTCCAGATCTGATAACTTTAAACCATTTTCACTTTTCAATGTTCGAAAGGGTACCCCCCCCTGCCCCCTTTAAAAAAAGCCCATGATGGGGCGGGTTCTAGGTAAAATATTCGGGGGTAATACCACGAGTGCTTAAAAATTACCGATAATTTTCATGAAAGATTGTTATTTATAATTCCACAAGTTCGAAGAACGAGTGGAATTTGTATAGCACGCTTGAATGAAAATTATCTGGTTTTCCGGCCGAAAACGAAATCGAATATTCGGCCGTGGCTTAAGTTTCGGCCAAAACCGAAACCGAAAGCGAAACTCACGTGGTTAAGTATAAAATTGCTTAAAATACTGACATTTGGTGCATTTTACCCATTATCCTGCATTAATTAGGACGTGAAATGGAAACACAGAATATTAATTTTGCTGTAACCATTTATTTTAATTTAATCTTTTAAGTACCTCTTATATTATACATCATAAGGTCATGGAATGAAAAATAAATCTTGAAATAAATTTACCTATACAACGTAATTTAACAAAGTAAACACTTCACATTTTTCATTTACAATCTCTTTTTACATGTGACTTGATTTGTTAATAACAACAAAAACTTACATGTAATCAGTTCCATCAAAACATAACCTCTAAAGAATGTTTGGGGTCCGATAACGCATGACTGTTGTGTTGCTACAGAGCTATCCGAACGGCGGACTTGTCGCGAGAAAAATTTATGCGAGCGTGTTTCGGGCCACTTTTGGCCGAAACCGAAACTGCCGCCGAAACTTGATTTTTGGGCCGGAAAACGCCGAAACCGAATCTAAAAAAACCCAATTTTTTGGGCGGACACTAGATTTAAGGAGAAATTTAAAATTTTTTTTAAAAAAAAATTTTCTTTAATTTTTTTTTTTTTTCAAAACTATAACTGAAATTGTTTTTTTAAATTTTTTTACCCTTTTTTCACCCACTGACCAAATGGACTATTTTAATATTTTGCGTTTTTAATTTAAATCAAACCAAAAAAAATTCCCCTTGTTCTTTTTGAAAAAATTGGAAAAAAATTTCTAAAGGAAATTTCCTGAAATTTTTTAATTTTTTCCTGTTTTTTTGGGGGAAAATTTTTAAATATGAAATATTTGGGAAATTTATAATACATTTGTTTACTTGCTTTAATATTTTAAAAATAATAAGCTTTATTAAATATTTTTCTAATTTACAGTGCAGTAGCTATTTCATTTGGATTAAAGTTTTTGTTATTTCATACGGGCTAAAAAAAACGTGACGTCCCTGAAATGACGTTGGCTATAGTACATAAATGTAACGAAAATTCTGTTATGTATAGCAAAAGATATTGTGACCATCTATGACTAAAAAAGTACGTAGCGATGCTGGTAAATGCAAGTGCTTTGACGAAAGAAACAGAGTCTTAAAAAATATGCTATGGAGAAATAAATTGTAGCCACGTTAGACTCATTAAAACAATGACTAGTTAAAGATTAAACCAACAGTTTTTGTGTTAAATTGTAGATTTTGTAGCGTTTCTAGCCAGAAGAGAGCGTTAACAATTTTAAGAATTATTTAGTTTTCCTAAATTTCTTTCAAATATGCTTATTGATTTTAATGTTTTTTGGTGTGTAGTGGTCGGTTATAATAGGTAAAAATTAAAACGTGCTGTTTTAATGGACATGCATGAACTGTGAACTGTCTTGGTGTCCTAATTAGGGTGGTTTTATTACTTGAAATAAAATAACACTAATTGTGCACTGGTCCAATTTTGAGTACCCATTTATTAGTATTTAAATAATTATTCTATAATAATTCAGAATATTATATTTGTAATTATATTACATATATAATAAAACCCGGCTCTAGGTAAATTTGCTATATTGGCGACAATGCTCATTTAACTAATCAGAACTAACCAGAACTGACCAGAACTAACTAGAGCAACAAGTTGCTTGATTGGGGATCATTTTAAGCTAAAATTATTTGTGATATTTATAAAACGCTTTTATCATTATTTATATTTGTAAATATTTCGAAGGAAATTCAATCCGAAACAAAAAAAATAACAAAGTATTGAAAAAAATAGTAGGATAACATTTTATGTTTATAATATAAATACTTTTATAGTTTATTTTGTTATTTTTTATATACTAAAATACCATCGTTTTTTGATACAAATAACTAGTATAAAAACCTTTAAGTGCGCAATTCATATATTGTAAATTTAAGTGGTTTTTGCTACAGTGTGCAATTCGTATTAAAAAAGGTAAGGGTGCGCGATTTAAAGCTGCCTGCTTAAATATCCTAATAAGATAAAAACAATATCACTGTTTTAAGAGTGCTAATAAATGTAAACGGAAAAATGATGTCATATGCACAACTGCTTAGATATTGCTTTCTTTAACTAGTTATATTTAATTAACTTTACTTCCAATATCTATGGATTGGTTTATTATTACAGGTAATTATTACTGGTAGGCAACCGACATTACTTTATTCTAGAAAAACGGCTTATGCAAGGAAAAATGTAAATTAAAAGAAATGTTTTTTGATGAAGTTGCCTTTATAAAATTTTACCTTTTTATAGTCGATTACTATATCATTTAAAACGCTATTTTGTAGTGTCTAAGTTAATACCAAAAAAATCATTAAAATCAGTTTGCACTTTTTTGAAAAATAAAAAAATATTTTCTAAATTTTTTTAAGTTCCCTGCCGGGTAAATTAACCACTTTTATATAAAACCACGATATCTGGAGTCTGTCAAAATATATTGTTCATTGTATGCGTAAGTAGCACAGACCAAGAAGTAATCAATTATGTTTATATAAACGCACGTTACCTCTCAATTCTGTATTTGGGATCTTGTTTAGATTCAACTACACAAATACTTTTTTGTGATGTAAATACCCAGCGGCCTGTAAAGTTATGCGAAACTAAGAAACTATTAGAACCAGCAACTTTTTAGAACACAGATAGCCTCTAGCTGTAAAGGTCAGTGCCGGACTGTAAAAATATTAAAACTTTTACTAACATACATCACATATAATATATTTATTTTAATACTTGTTTTAATAATAATATTAACTTATTAGTGACCAGCTTTCATAATTTAAATTTTACGGCTTCTGCTCAGAGGCCAGTATAATTCCTTTTCTGGCAGCTCCCAACGGAGCAACACGTAGTGCTACTTTTATGCATCCTTTTACAGTTCAATTAGAACGGCCCCAAACTCCACGCTTTCTTCGTTCCTTCATCCCTAGAGTGTCAAGACTATGGAACCTTCTGCCCGCAGAAGTTTTTCCTTCTCCTCCCAGTCTCCAAATATTTAAGTCCCTTGTGAAAAAACTTCCTCTCTGCACACTTAAGACACCAACGGTACGTTAGTACTTAGGCATCAGTCTTGGTGGACTGTCCCAAGATTAAAAAAATAGCGAAACTAATTAACTTAGAATGAAACAGATTTGTTTGATAATTTATATATCTTTTGGTTTAGTGAGATGTCTGACTTTATTTTAATGAAAGCATGACTGACTACTCCTGGTGTGACACATGACTAATTGCACTAACAATGCAGAAATGTAAGTAAAGTTTTTTATTCTTTACTGCGGTCTCCAAGGGCTTAGTTTTATTTTAAATTAATCTGAGTCCTAAAAAATTCTTAATTTCTTCATAATTCAACTCGTTTAACTAAATGTTGTAGAGTCCCTGTTTTAACCACCACTTTTATGACATGACATGGTCAATTTTAAGAGGCTTAAAACTTAAAAAAAAAAACACTTTATTTCCAATCAATTTTACTACACATTTGTGTTTTCCAACCATTGCTGGAGCACCATTCATTGTTACGCCCGAGCTCATAGGTTTTAACTTACATAGAACATAGGACTAATCTAAGTCCTAAAAAATCCTTAATTTCTTCATAATTCAACTCGTTTAACTAAATGTGGTAAAGTCACTGTTTTAACCACAACTTTTATGAGATGACATGGTCTATTTTAAGAGGCTTAGAACTTAAAAAAACTATTTCCAATCATTCGTGTTTTCCAACCATTGCTGCAGCACCATTCATTGTTACGCCCGAGCTCATAGGTTTTAACTTAAACGAACATAGATCTTATAACGATAGTTTCTTCTATGTACAGAGACTTTCCTGACTTAAGATAAAATATTCTTTTGAGGTTAGGTACAAAAAACATAATAATTTTTATGTTTATTTGACCCAGCTTCACGGGTCACAACATGATACTCGGCGGGCCTCCTTTTGGCCACCCCTGCTCGATTCTTTTAAATACTGCAGTAAGCTTATTTGCAGGACATGAACTTATCCAAGCTAAGCTAAAAGAACCAACCTGGTTTTTAGAATAATTTTTAAAACTTTTCCAAGAAATCTAGCGACAATCTAGCTTTCTACCTAAAAAAACATTTATTCTTACCTAAAGTATTAAGTAATATTCATAAAAAATCATCACAATTTTTTGTATGACCATTTTAAAAGGTTTAGGAAAAAAGTGTAACCTTTTGTATTTCCAGTACTCCTCTACGGTAAATAATAACTTTTGGTCAGTTTTTAAGATCGTTTACTTTCTTAAAGCCTTTAAGTTAAAAAAGACATATTTAGCTAAGTGGTTAGTTGTGGTTAGTTGTTTGGCAAATATACTACTTTTAACATGTGCACATGTCTCCTATCAATGAAAGTTTGCATCATGCACGGTTATTATTCTTTCTGAGCTATCAATATTTTAAATGGTTGAAAGAAATAAACATTTTCTTTAAAAAAATCATAAAAAGTACCTAAGCCAATAGGTTCAGGTCTGGCGACTTTGCTTGCCAGTAAATTTCTTATAATTTCTTGGAGTGCCGTATTTATACATACCTTGATACCAAGCTAAGAAATCAAACCGAATATTGAACTTCTCAGCTTTCAATGTTTAAATAAAGGATGTGTTTCTGCGAACTCCTTCAGCAGTGGATTTTCAAATAAATCGTAAATTATTTTTAGGAAGTCCTTTTTCATATTTCTTCAGGAAATCGCGAAATTTTCATAACAACTTGGATAATTTGGGAGTAAAACATATTTACTATTTTCGACCGGAATTTGTTTTTTTTTATTAAATGTAATCTATTTTCTACATTTTTACTTTTTTAAAATTTTGCCATTGTATGTAAAACAGTTAAATGAGATACAGGTATTTTAGCATGCCTATCATGAAAAATCTTAGCGACTTTTAAGGTGATTTTGTTTCGACTTTCTGTAAAAAAAATAACGTAATGCCAAAACATGCAGATCCTTCTCTGATAAATGTAAACGTAAGTAAATGCTACACTCAAGCTTATAGAACAAAGCCGGCCCGAAGGTCCAAAGTCACAAGCCAGTCCTGACAGAAGTTAGAGTGCCGACCGGTCCGCTCGACGGAACGTAGTTATTAGGCATCATTAATCAACATGCTGGTCAGGAAATGAGTCAACCCTTCGGCCAGAAGGGCCCAATGCGCCACTTTACATACACGGCTCTCGGACATTGCGGCGGCCGTCTTAAGACACATCGTCCCGCAAACGATGAATATTTCTGTACTTTAGTTTAAGTTATGAGAAAAGTTCCCAATATTGTGTACTGGTTTTGGTGCGCCTTTAGATAAGTTATGTCATTAATATAGTAATTTAGTAAAATTTACAATCGGTTGCAGATAAAAAGCATACATGGGAAAGTAAATGACATGTTTTTTTCCAGTGTTAGTTGTACGTATTATATACCTGTCATGTACACCCGTCATTTACCTGCCATGACACAATTCATTTTTGATTAATATCAATAATCATCTGGCCTTTATTCAAAATCATATCTTAAAATGCCTCAGCAACCTTCAGTATTTACAAAAACACAAATAATTACTCGACTAGAAAATTAATATAAGTAAGTCAACTATTTGCAAAGTTAGAAAACGATGGCAAGAACATCAGTCCTTAGAACAAAAGCGCGGTACCGGTTTACAAAATGAGATAAGCACAGTAGAACAAGATGAACAACTCAAAAATAATTTACAAGAAAACCCATTTTCTACAACAGTCAAAGTAATAAACCCAACCATTTTTCGGGTACCCGCTTTACGACGTGCAGACGATTAAATAACTCTGAATTGAAATGTCAAATTGCAGCAAAAAAGTCCACCAAGGTATAAGTAAGCTGAAATCAGCTAAAACCAGAACTTAAGGAGTGGGATTACACCCACTACCCTCATCTCCACTGCCAAGATCTGCAGTTGAAAGAAGCTAAGGAGTCTGGAGGACCTTTAGATCTAGGACATCGTCACGTCGTCAAAGCCAAGCAAACTAAGGACCAAGAGAGTAAAAGGCTTGTACACATTTCCAATTTTTAAGGAAATCGTGGAATCAGCGGTCACAATGGAAAGGGAAGATTATTGTGTAGAGCTTCCTGAGCAACGACTAGTAATTCTACGTAGTAGTGCCGAACCTTACCAGGTGGGTACGAGGCGGTTATGGAGTTATTCCGGTTCCCGTCATCACTACCCGTGAGGCACTCCTTTCGGAGGCATACCCCGTATGTCTAGAAAAAAGTCCATATTGACAGATGAAAAAACAAGCCCAAGTGATTTTTGCCGTGAATTATGTTGAGAAGGATAAAGAATATTGGGAAAGGAACATTTTTACCGACGAGAAGATATTTAAATCGTCCTCAGATTGCCGTAAACTAAAGGTTTATCGAACAACTAAAACTCGGTTTGATGAGAGATATATCCAGCAAGTGAACAGAGCAGGTCAATTCTATGTAAACATTTGGGGTTGGATGTCCGCTAGAGGCTTGGGTGTTTGCTGGCAAATTGGAGGAATATTTACGCCCTAGGATACTTGTATATTTGAGAGGAGTTGTACTATCGGTCGAGATTTTATATCGAATAATGAAATAATGGACAATTGCCCAATTCAAACAGCTTACGCCGTGCGTCGCTGGTTCCAAGACCAAAACATCAAAGTGCTATCCAGTGAACAGTCCCGACCTGAACCCCATTGAAAATCTTTGGGAACAATTGGTCCAGATAATATACCAACATAATAAGGGGCCTCAAAATGCGGGTGAATTCTATCTTTAATGCGTGGGATCTGGTTAGTATCGATAAAGAATACTGTCGAAATTTAGTGCATTTAATGCCACGTCGATTGCAAATGGTTATCGAAAAAACGGAGCTGCCATTAAATATAAGTAATTTCTGTCTTTTATTTTAATTTGTTTTAAAATAAATTAATTTTTTGTTCTAAGTAAGCATTTTTCTATTGGTTATATAAGCTACTGTGATATAAAGTACTCTCCCGTAAACAATAAAAATACCTACACTAAAATTAACAGATTGTGACATGCTATAACTAATTTATACACTAAGAAAAAAAAGTATTTACTTTTTCTATGTAGGGCTTTTATCTACAACCGAGTGTACAGGTTAAAGGTGAATTGTCGTTAACGTAAACAGAAAACCAGGCTTGTCCTGGACACAAAAAATATTTTAAACTGATGACATTTAGTTTTTTTTTGCGGTTGGTAAGCATTTTCTTAGTTTTAGTAGGTTATTAAAATTACATCCATAACAATGATATTCGTGTTACCATTTTACAAAATATTAACATTGGAAAGAAATATGGTGACATAGATAACTATTTAATTTCTATTTCCAAGTTTTTGGAAAAACTCAAAATTATACATGAGACAAATTCCTTCACAAGAGACCTACAACAGATCCTCTTTTATTTAATTTACATAATTAAATTTTTTGAATAATCTCAGATTATTATCCTTGCCATACCTAAGTTATATCTTTTTAATGGGTCTGATATGGTACGTTTCTTAACAAACATTCTTCTTATTGTCATCTCCCTACACCTTCTTTTTGGCTTTAGAGTTTCCTTTCCAATTGACGTTTTTCTGTTATTGTAGATGGTCACTTTTTAGCTTCTACCAAATTAATGCTGCCGCTCGCCAGAACTCAGTATTGGCCCGACTCTATTTCTTCTCTAACGATCTCCTTTCTTCCATGGTTTATTATTTGTTTAAGATGGTAGCCTTCTCTTTAATATTAAATTTGTCAAACCTGTCTCTTAGCCCGACTTGGAAAGCATGCTCATGATCATGCAGATATTTCTTTTACAAGATCTTTAATTAATATTGGAATGGGGTACCAAACATGTTGTCCAATTTAAAGATACAGTCATGTTTGCTCTTCCAAAAATAGTCTTTCGTAAAGTTATTTATTCTTGTTGGCATTCCTTTCGAGAATAACCGCATTAATACAGTATACCAATAGTTTAAAAGGCTTAAATTCCTCTTTTGAGTTCGAAAATATTTTTCACCCTCTAATTTGTATACTCTTTAAATATTCAACAAAAACCTAATCAGAACCAACTAGAAAACACGCCTTAGAAACTATTTAAGACATCATACGTCACGTGGTGCTATTTTTTGAATCTGCACTGATTTATTGTGAATTAAATTGGTAATTTAACCAAATTTTTTTAAGGGTAAGGGTTGTTACTAAAAAAATTTAAAACACATCAACAATAAACTCGCGAACAAATCACGTAAGTATTTAATCTTAGGGTATAGTTTTGGCAACAGTATACTTAAATAAAAATTTGACTTTAAAAATTAGTTTAAAGTAATTTAAACATTTTATTTTCTAAAAAAAACGTCCCAAGGTAATTTCCACGATATCGAAAGTGAAAGTTTATGGATTGTTGTTTAAAAAGTCAATTTTCTGAAAACAAGCTAAAGCATAAGCATCTTACCTAGTTCATTTTAATATAATCCCGTAAAAGTTGCCAATCTTATATTCTTTTTCATCCCAGAAGTCCCTCTCAGAAATAGCCTATTAAGAAATATTGAAATCTTATATTTGTCCTAAGCACTATCTCTCGAAAAACCTGTACGCCAGCTAAAATCTGATCAAAAATTAAAATTTAGTAGTAATGAGCAAAGCAAGACCAAGACCAAGACCGGGCTAGTCTTGGTCTTGGTCTTGTAAGCCTAGTCTTGGTCTTGCTCTTGCACCACCCAGTCTTGGTCTTGGTCTTGGTTTTGCTGCAAGAGTCTTGCTTTTTTTTGGTAGTTATAATTTAAACTATTTTAAACTAAGCAATCTTGAATAATATATATTTTTTTAATACTTAATAAAAAATAAAGATGGAAACTCTATTTTTGCTTTAAAATAATAAAATATACCAACTTTAACCTTACATATACATTCGAATTATTTAATTAAAAAGTTTATTTTAAATGTAGGGGTTTATTTATAGCGCTTCATTTTTAGTTGAATTAAGAAACAATCTGCTTTTATACAATTGGTGGCATATAGAAACATGTAAGTGATAATATATATTTAAATTTTCTTGGAAGAAGCATATAAAATTAAAGCAAATAGAATACTGTGTACTGTGTGAGCAGAAAAAGTAATAAAGACTTTTACTTTTAACCAGATGTGAAATTTTCCCAAAGATGATAATAATATGTAAATATTGGTTTCTGATTAAAAAAAAGTTATTTAAGAAACTTTTTATTTTATATGGACCATTTATTTTTAAATCAGACCAATATTTGCCGTTCAAAGTTTGTACAGATACTTTATAAATATCCTGCATATACAAGGTGGCTCATTAGTGTAACAAAGCTTGATATCTCTAAAATCGTTCCTGATAGGAAAAACTAAACATACAAAAATATAGAAAGAAGGGCGAAAAATGTGAAATTATTTTCTATTCCAGAATTTTTCAAATAATCCACTGCCCCTCAAAAAAACTCCCCTATTTTTACCTTTTAACCTAAAATAAAAAATTTATAGTAAAAAATCCATTAACAAAAAAAAATCGCCACCCTGTATATTATGCTGGAAAAAGTTAAAACCGTCATAAATGAACAATGTGGACATAGATTATTTTTAAATATTATTTTCGGTTTTGACAAAAATGTCATCATTATTCTTTTGGCATTGTTTTGAATTTTCCGTCTAAACCGGAAGTGATTTTTAAACCCCATTCACATAAAAAGTATTCCTATATGGCATGACAAATATATTTTTATTAATCCATCACTTTTACAATTATATCTTAGTTTTAAGAGGCAATCTAATGATGCCACTTCTCACAGTGTGGAACAAAAATAATGTATTTCTGGATTTTAAAATTTTTTTGATGCACTCTGTAAGTGGCATCGATGGATAGCTAATTAAAAAACATTAGGAATATAAAGGCAATTTTAAGCTTCTATAGATTTTATACCCCTAGCTGTCGTAAACGGTTTCGGAGATATCGAGCTTCGTCGGACCATTGAGTCACCATCTCATTAATTTTGAAACATGTTATTGAATTTACTCCTTCTTGTTATTAGAGAACTGTATAAAAGAACAAAGTAATCGATTTGATTATTATTTAATTAAAGAAACCTGTTACTCATAAAATAATCACCTTTTTTCGCAGTTCCCGACACATTTTTTGTCATGTCGGTATGAAATACCTCTGTATATTAAATATAAAAATTAAATATTATAATATTAAAAAAAGATCGCAGAAGTGCAAGAGTCTTGCAGGTCGGTCTTGGTCTGCGTAGTCTTGCACTCCTCGGTCTTGGTCTTGCATACCCCGGTCTTGTTCTTGGTCTTGGACTTGCAAGCGAAAAGGCGGTCTTGGTCTTGGTCTCGGTCTTGGTCTTGCTGCAAGACCAAGACAAGTCTCGCTCATACTAAAATTTAGGCTAGATATAGCGCTATTTTCAAGTTCGCAGAGAGATCCAAGAACTTATCTGTATCAATGAATAAACTCTAATTGGTAAAAACCAGTTGTTTTTACCAATTTTTAAATATAAAGAATATAGGTCCGGCTTGTCCTGCTTACTTAGGCCCTTCTTACACCACCAGTTTCCTATTTAAGTAACTGTAACCTCTTGTATTGTACAATTTATTTTAGTTTTTTATCGGTCTATAGTCTTAAAATATATATATTTTTTAAATTAAAAAGATCATTAAGTGTAAGTTTTAATTTCGGGCAAGGTTAATAGCCAACAGACTTACATCAATAAAAGCACATTAGTGTAGCGGAGGAAATATAATTCGTTTAAAAGGGTTTCTAAATTAGCAGTTGATGATACCACTGGCATTAGTGGTTTAGTTCAATTTCTCAGTCATTCCAAGTCATTCAAACAGATGCGTATATTTGTTTATATTCTTATAGGAAGAAAAAAGACATTTTAGTTAAACATATCTTAAAGAGTGCCTAGTGTGTGCTGTGGACTAAACAATACAATAATGAAATTAAAGTTTACAAGTGTAATATATTCGTTAAGACCAAAATTACAGAAGGTAATGGGGTAAGTAGCTAAGTATTTGTTTTCCCAGGCTCATATGTGAGACATTCCTTGTATTTAAAAAAATATATGAACCTGCCATTTTGGGTATTTTTCGCGTGTAATCCCAATAATTTAATAATATTATTTTAATAAATTATATTCAAATAGTCAAAATTTACGTTGATCATTATGGATTTAGCAAATCTAAGGATGCAGAAATTACAGCAAAAGATATTGTAATGGCAGTGGATAATTGTCCACACAGTGGACGAATAATATTTTTTTTTATTCGTCCACATACCTCTGGACGATTGGGTAAAAGTATTATTTGTCCACACATAATAAAGTTGTGTGTTTTTATTATTGAGCATTGTTCATCGTTTTCATAATGGACTTAATTTTTCAGTTAATACCAAAGTTTTTTTGGCCATTTTTTGAAGTAAAGCTCTTAGAATTTAACAGAATAAACATGCCCAAATGTAACTAGTTTAATTTCAAAACAAAAATATATTATAAAAATTACAAAAAGGTATGTCATGAAGAAACGAGCACTTAAAGCTTAAAGCAGAATGTGGTAAAATTGCTTTCACAATAAAAATTAACACATTTTATCCAAAATGTGAAGCTTTGCTTTAACATATAAAACATTTTAATATATTTTTTTTCTCTAAGTTGTGTCCCAATAAATTTTGTTTGGCATACGAGTACTTAACGTTTATCTTACTGTTTTAAGTTAAGTGACATAAACAAAGGTATGATTTGACGTTTATTAAAAAACTATTCGTTCACATACTACAATAAAGATACATTACATGTGTGATGACTCAAAAATATTTTTCACCCATTATTTGGACAAATATTTCACAAATATTCTGCCTTTAAAATTAGCTTAAGGCTAAAGTTTTGCACAAATATTTAAACATGGACTAATTTAAGTTTCTAATTTTATACAATAATGAAAAATATTATTTGAACACACATGTGTGGACTATTAGTTAACAATATTATTGGTCCACTGTGTGAAGGAATATTCACTGCCTTTTAAATTAGCTTAAGTTTTGCACAAACTTGTCAACTGGACTAATTTGAGTTTCCAATTTTTGATGCATTTACCTATTTTCCATAGCTTAAAGTAAACTCGGCCCTACACCTTCCTTATAGCAATAAAACAACAAGAATGTTTAATAATACACAACAATAAGAAATTTTATTCGTCCACACATGTGTTGACGATTAATTAAAAATATTATGCGTCCACTATGTGGACAAATATTCACTGCCTTTTAAACTAGTTTAGGGCTAAAGTTTTGCACAAACTTTTAAACATGAACTAATTTCAGTTTCTGATTTTTGTTGCATTTACCTATTTTCCATAGCTTTAAGTAAACTTGGTCCTACACTTTCCTTATAGCAATAAAACTACAAGAATGTTTAATAATACACAACAATAAGAAATTTTATTTGTCCACACATGTCTGTGTTGACGATTAATTAAAAATATTATGTGTTTACTATGTGGACAAATATTCACTGCCTTTTAAACTAGTTTAGGGCTAAAGTTTTGCACAAACTTTTAAACATGAACTAATTTCAGTTTCTGATTTTTGATGCATTTACCTATTTTCTATAGGTTTAAGTAAACTCGGTCCTACACCTTCCTTATAGCAATAAAACAACAAGAATGTTTAAAAATACACAACAATGAAAAATTTTATTCGTCCACACAGGTGTGGACGACTAATTAAAGATATTATGCGTCCACTGTGTGGACGAATATTCTCTGCCTTTTAAATTAGTTTAGGGCTAAAGTTTTGCACAAACTTTTAAACATTGACTAATTTGAGTTTCTGATTTTTAATGTATTTAGCTTTTTTCCATAGCTTAAAGTAAACTTGACCGGACACCTTCTTTAAAGCAATAAAACAACAATTATGTTCAATAATACACAAAAATGAAAAATATTGTTCGTCCACACATGTAAGGACAATTAGTTAAAAATATTATTCGTCCCCTGTGATGACTATTTTAATTAATTTACAAATTATCATTATTAAAACAAAAAATGTGATTTGCCATTTTTAGATCCATTTAAAGCATTTAAAAAGGTTAATTTTACATTTTATTTAATTCATCATAAAATTTTAATATTAAAAAAAAATATTATTTTAGTTTAAATGCAACCTGCATAAAAACTGTTGATGTTTAAATTATAACTGATAAAAAAAGTATAGCAATGGATTTAACTTGTGGAGTTCCACAAGGTCCCTATATTATTTTAAGTCTATATTAGTTTAATATTCATATTTAAATAAAACGGCAATTTAAAACTATTTGCCGATGATACAGCTAATATTTATTTTGCTGATTACGACTTAAAAGGTATATAAAATATTATGGTAATATTTTAACTAATCGTATGTACACTTTATTTTGATAAATGGTTCAATCAACAAATGCATGAAATAAACTAATTGTATGATGTTTTAAGGACTATATAGATGGATATATAGGTTATGGAAATTATATTGAACAATCAAGAAGCTCCAAATTACCACTTAAAAAAATATAAAAAAAGTATTAACTGCCTATAAAAATTTATAGCATTCATTACATTATTTTATTTTAAGATGCAATATTTAATATTAGTTTAATAAGGTGGATCACTTAAAAGTCTCTAAAAAATAACAAACCAAAATCATCAAATTTATTTACAAATAGCTTTTTTTGAAACCATGCATAAATTAAAACATACTTAAAAGATAGATAAAGAATCATTTCATAAATTAATCGGTCGCCAAATAATTTACTTTTTAGTTATCATATAAGTTGTTCTGTTCTCAAAATGATAGACCTGTCACCATCTTTTTGACCAGCCAAACTATTTGATAACAATTATCTGTACATGTACGAGGTAGGTTTACAAAAGTCCGTGCAAAAATAAAAACTACTTATTTGTTTGGGGTAAACCTTTTTTATTTTTCTACATAGTCTCCTTTTAGGCTTATAAACTTCGTCCAACGATGTTCCAGTTTGTTGATCTCTTCCAAATAATAGGGATTTGTCCAAGTCTGCAAAATATCGATCAGTGTCTGCAATCACTTTCTCGTTTGAATGTAATCTTTGTCCCGCCAGCTATTTCTTTAAATTGGGGAACAAATAGTAGTCCGAGGGAGCCAAGTCTGGAGAATAGGGGGGATGTGAAACGAGTTGGAATTCTATTTCCATTAATTTTGCGACCACAACTGCTGAGGTGTGTGCTGGTGCGTTGTCGTGATGGAAAAGGACTTTCTGGTGGGCCAATCGTGGGCGTTTTTCTTGCAGCTCGGTTTTCAAACGGTCCAATAATGATGAATAATATGCACCTGTAATAGTTTTACCCTTTTCCAAATAGTCAATGAGGATTATCCCCTGCGAATCCCAGAAGACAGACGCCATAACCTTTCCGGCCGAAGGAACGGTCTTAGCCTTTTTTGGTGCAGATTCCCCCTTGGTAACCCATTGCTTAAATTGTTGTTTGGTTTCAGGAGTATAGTAATGAATCCATGTTTCATCCACAGTGACGAAACGACGCATAAAGTCCTCCGGATTCTTCTGGAACAGCTGCAAACCATCCTTACAACACTTCACACGATTCCGTTTTTGGTCAAGCGTGAGCAATGGTGGCATCCATCTTGCGGATAGCTTTTTCATGTCCAAATGTTCATGTAAAATATTATGTACCCATTCAGTTGAGATGCCCACAGCACTGGCAATCTCACGTACCTTAACTCTTCTGTCATCCATCACCATATCATGGATTTGATCAATGATTTCTGGAGTCGTGACCTCCACAGGCCGCCCAAAATGTTCAGCGTCACTTGTGCTCATATGGCCAGTCCGAAAATTTTGAAACCACTTGTAAACTGTTCTAATCGAAGGTGCAGAGTCACCATAATGTTTATCAATCTTCTCTTGTCTCCCGAAGCGTTTTACCTTTCATAAAGTAATGTTTAATCACCACACGGAATTCTTTTTCGTCCATTTCTTGAAAATCACTCGACTTCCTTGATTCACACGAATGCCAAACAAAAAGAAATAACCAATATGGCTGACACTTGTGTCGTTCATTCAACAGATGCTACTAATTAAACATGACCTCGATCCGCGCCGGTGGTGCCATCTCTCGGACTTTTTAAACCATCCTCGTATGTGCGAGCGCCCGAAAATTCAATTAATGACCAAACAATAAAGTTGCATTACCAGAAGTAACCTGAACCACGCAGAACTAACCAGGACTAACGAAATTAAGTAATAAATATAATTAATTTGGTGACAGATCTACTATTTTGGGCAAACAGTTACTATTCTGAGCATGAAGGCAATTTCTTGGACATAAATAACTGATTATTTATGTATTTAGAATACAAACTGTTTTAAATTTGGTTACACAAATTTGATAAAAAATACGTAAATATGGCATAAAAAATAAGTTTTAGGATTTGTTATAACAGGAGAATTTTTTTTAGGGAAAAAATATTTTGGTGATTAAAAAATATCCCTTTTAATTATTATTATGAAAAATATTAAATTCAAATTTTATCCGCCACGAAAAGTGATCTTTATGTTTTTGAATCGCTGAATTCGAATGGGTCAGTTTAATCCCCATCTAGTCAGGTCAAGGCATTTCAAGTCATTTTAAATTAATCGCAACCAAATTTAAAAAGTAAATCCTGGTTTTGAGGTGCTGACTACAAATCCGTGGTCAGTTTGACCTTCTAAATTGTGTTCGATTTGATCCTCGAAATCGGATTCAGCGCCCCAAAACATAAGATACCATGGTTAGTCTTTTGGCCTTAATTTTTGGTTTGGTATTTAAGTCAAATCGCAACCAAATTTGATGAGGATTAATGACACGGATTCGTATTTATCGACCTCAAAACATAAGTATACACTGTTTAAATTTGGATGCAATTAATGTTGTAGAATTGACCGTGAATTCCCTTGACTCTGACCTGGTGGGTCAAACTGACCCCGGAGTTGGATTCAGCAACCCCAAAAACATTAAGAAACCATGGTTAGGTCTTTCGAACCTTAAACTTTTTTTGTGGGGCTGTGTTATTGCATCATAAAATACAAGACAAGTTGATTACATTAAAATAATTGCCAATAAATTTAAAGTGGACAAAATTCATTAGCTAAACCGTAAGTTAAAAGTCTTCAGGATAAATAAAAACTTTTTATTTAAGTTATTGTTTATTTTAATGACTTATATATATGATCGCTATATTGTAGTTAAATTTTGTATTAATTATAATTAAATTCACATTTGTTCCTGTAATGATCTTTTATGAAAGTAACTAAATTTATTAAATAATAAAAGAATAAAATACATTTGACAATTGTGTTTGATGCTACACAATAAGTTATACATTTTCATTTTAATTTTTCTCTTAGAAACAGAATCTTGCAAAAAATCTTCTCACCATCCATCAAAGTGATACATCAAATCACGCTACTGAAGCCGTTGCTGATGCACCTCTAAAAGTAAAAAGAAAAAAGTCGACACAATAACCTAATAAATCTTTGGTGTGTGTTTGTACATGTTTCAATTTGTTTGCATAGTGTGTGACCTACTAATGCGAAGACATATATGATGGATTAACATCATACGGCTGCCGAACAAGTTATAGGGTAGTATGTGAGTAATACGACAGATTTTTGCATGATCTGGGGTTGGAAGTATATTTTTATTTTAATTGTTAGTATATCAAAGAATCAAAAATTGTAACAGCGTTAAACAGTCTTGTAGGGCACAGAATTTTATTAAAATGACAATGTTTTTCTTTTCTTAGGACAGTATATGAGGGTCTAAATTTTAAGTACTAACGGACCGTGAAAGTCTTAAGTAAAGTTAGAATTAGTTTTTTTAACACGGGACGTAAAGACTAAAATGTATGGGGGAAAGAGAAACTTTTGCAGTCAGTAGGTTACACAATTTAGACACTCTGGGGATAAAAAGCGCTAAAGTGGGAAGTTCAAAAGCTCTCCAGATGAACTGTACAGGGATGAATGAGAGTTGTTTTTCATTTTGCTCTTCTGGAAGCTGCCAGAGAAGGAATTATATTGCCCAATTCTGAAACAGAAGCCGAGAAAATGCCTATAAAAGAGCCGCATATAATCTTAACCTTGTCAATGGGCAACAGAAATAAGAGTGAAGTCATTAATAAGGCACCTATTCTTTAAATAGGATTAAGAAACCCAAAAGTTGTGGGAGATGCCACTCTCTAGACATGGTAATAATATTTCAAACGGGGATAAATTTGAAATACATACCGAGTTAGCAGATAAGAAAGGAACGATAATTTTTGGTTTTAAAGAGGAATCTGATTTTTTGAACTGCGAATTAGGATTTTATTTTCAAAATAACGTCTCAAAGATCAAATGAGTTCTTGTTCTGCAGAGTTGGCCGCTCATAGCTATAGGATCAGCGGCCAGATATTGGCAAACTTATTTTGCCACAGCAAATATTATTGTATTTTTTAGACATTCAATTGTACAAGATTTTTGTGCCTCAATTTGATACTAAATTAAGGCTCTGTAAAATAAATATCTGAATTATAATTCGCTTGTTTTCTAAATCAGGCCTATAGGCAAAGAGTACTAATATCGTCTGCAAAATTGCAAATGCGCGATTTTTATTTTTAAAAACGTTTAAAACCTTGAGATTCTTGTATATTTGAGAAAAATCAAATGTCTAGGTTTAATATTTTGAAAATTGGGGTTTTAAAGTGTTTGTTAAAACGCTTTTTTTGATAAATCAAAATTGTCAATTGGTCGATTGGTTGTCAAGATACAAGCTGTTAAAATGGACAAACCTCTACAACGAATCTGTAAACTATAGCAAATATTAACTTTTGCACATTGTTTATATAGAATTGAGGCCCCCAGATCTGATTTTCATTTTTAAAAATGTTTAAAACCTTTGAATCTCTGGTATTTAAAAAATATCGAATGTCTAGGTTTAATATTTTAAACTCTACCGAATCTGCAAATATTTCTTTTTTTAAGAAATTGGATTACAAAACTATTGTGCGAAAACTATGAACAGGTTTCAACCAAATTTGGCATAATATTTTATCGTAGTATAAAGTTTTTTTCTGATAGAATATTGAGGTCATTCATATCTCCAAAAATTCATAAACCTTTTTTATTTGTATTTGAGTAAAGAATATAAAAATCGTCCGTTGGATATAACAATTTCTTGCAATTGTTCAAACAATTTTGGTTTAAACAATATGGCTTCAGGTTGCCCCATGGCAACCTGCATTTATATTTTCAGTAGGGCAATTTAAAGAGGATCGTATAAAAAATAAGGTGGAATAGTTTTCAGTACTTATGCGCCGTTTCCCCTAGTCTATTTGGGTTAGGTGAAATTTAGGATTGGTTTTAAAAATGGCAATTTGTAAATACATGACTTAATTTTGTAATTTTTTTAAGGACTTTTGTACTGCAAGTGATCCATTTTTCCACACCGGAATTAGATATAGCATATTTTAATAAGTTATTAAAAAATACATTTTTACATATTTTTACAGTAACCTATTTTTCTTTTTTAATTAGAATTTCAATTAGTATAATTGGAACTTCTTAGTTTTTAAATATGATTTACTATATTTTCTATCTTCAAATTTAAAAATAAATTAATTTTTTCTTTACCTTGCAGACAACCAAGGGGGGATATAGGTCTATAATTAGAAAGAAAAGTTTTAGATCCTTTCTTGGAAATAAATGAGACACAAGCTCTCAGCTCCAAATAATTTTAAAGTCATCAGAAATCCGAAAGAGGCAAGTAAGAATAGGTACAAGTTTAAAAGAACATTTGCAGCTACTACAAAAAATGTTTAAGCCGTGAAAATATGCGTGAATATTACCAAAGACAATTGTAGTTTAACTACAGTTGTCTTTGATATTACTTTACGAATTTGCGTCATAAATAATATCTATGGCAAACACAAATAGTTTAAACTAGTTGCCTAGTTTTTAATACTTTAAAAAATTATAGAAAACATATATCCGCACGTAGCTTAATCGATTATTTATGTTCATAGACCAATTATTGGTTGTATAAGTTTCTCTAATACTAAAATAATAGCAGCACCGCTTGAAAATATCATGTTAAAACTAAACACACAATTATTGAACCGTGGTTTGTTCTTGTTTTCATTCAGGTATAAAAAAGCAGCAGCGATTTCCTGTCCGTAATGCATTTTAAATTGTAAGGAATGTGTCTGTGGTTCCATGCACTAAATTCGACGTAAAGTCCGTTGTTTTGGATGGCGGACACGGGGCGGTGGCGGTCTGCTATATCATTACAATTGTTGGAAATTATAACATTTATGTTAGTCGTCTACAAAAACAGCTAGTTTTTGTATTTAGTTTTTTGGATAAAAAATATAAATACTAAATTTTCCATATTCTTCTTATACCTTTTGAGTAAGAAACAGACAAAATTGTCTTATTTTTCTTAATTGATTGCATAGTTGGCTAATGAGTTAAAAAAGACAAAATTAAACGTAACACTTGCAAGTGAACGTTTAAGTTAAGCAGCTCTATTAAGAGTGCATTTACGCTACACCTTAGGGGTCGGGCGAAAGGACGCGGAGACGGTGGGCGGAGACTAACAAACTCCCACTACCACAATTTCGTATAGCCGCATTAAAAATATTATATTTTATTTAGGTTCTTTCAAATTCGGTGTATCGATGCGATGTTGTTTCCGATTGCAAGCCTACAGGAGATAACGTTTTTCGGTAACTATTTTTCACTTAAATGACATAAATTAAACACCATTTTAAAGGCAAAGAAATAATCTATGCCTCTGCTGTAACGGATTTTTGAAATATGAGTCGAGTTAAGAGAAACTAGTATCTAAACATAACCGATTTTAGGGTGACTTTCACTCGAGAAAATATTAAAAACTAAATCCAAATTTAAAAAAACTATTACAGCAGAAGCCTAGAATTAAGTGTTGGCTTTCATACAGTTTTTGAAAAATATCGATAACTTATACCGTTTTTGAGAAAAACGTTATGCCCCGAAACCCAAATTGGATCCAATTTTCGCAGCGCGAATGGACTCTTAAGGTATTTTTAGCCATCGTTTATTTACGAGTATTATTATCGTATACAAAATCATTTATTTAATAATGGCTGTCATTAATGCATGATTTTCCACTATTAAATAATTATGATACAATTAAGTAAAAATACACATTATAAACACTGACTCTTTTTATACATTATTTGTTATCCGAATAACAGGCATTAAAATATTTTTTAAGTTGGTTGCCTTAAACCAAAATATATTCTAAAAAATATTATGATTTCCATAATTTAATAACAAAGCGATTGCCAAAAAATATTGCAACTAATTAGGACATTATTTGGCGATTAATGATCACAACCCCTAACTAAATGACCTCGATCATTATTCGTCCTAATTAATATCCTTGTTTGTTAAAAGCCATTTATAGTTTTTTTTTTGTGCAATTTTTCTTACTTTGGAATTTACCTAAAATCTTTGCAGTTTAAAATTTCTAGTTGCATTTGTTTTTATAATAAGGTTTACCAACTTAGTGACATATTTACACCTTATATATTTTTAAAATTCTCTAGTATATTTTTTTCATTTGGCATTTAACAATTTTTTTTAAACCAACGCTTGACGCCTTTTTATTTTGTGTCAATTGTATACTCCCAAAATATATTAAAGTTGTAGATTTTAGAATTACTAAAAAATTCAACAAAAAACTGGGCAAAAAAATACCTCCTGTCTTATTTTTTATCTCTACAGCAAGAAAAATTTTAGGCAAGAAATGTGAACTATAAAAACGCCTTTACGTTCTATTTAGTACTAAATGATTTTTAAATAGGATTTTTAAACTAGAGAGCTTTTACGAATTTTAGTTTACACTTGTGCGTTTTTTTTTTCATTTAAGCTTTCAATTCACTTGCAACTTTTATGAGCAGTTTTTTTATCACTGAGTGTGTCGAATTTTATAGATGTTTAATCATTTTTTTATGCAATATTGTAGTATTACGTTTTTCTTTAATGCCCATAAATACTGGTTTAAACCTATTTTTATTCTGGTCATTGGTGACATCCTAATTTTTAGTGAGGATTTGCGTACTTCATTATTTTAAGAACCGCTTTCCTAACCCAGGCCTGTAAAATAAGTTACCCATTTTTATTTCGAACTTAAGGTTCCACTTAGTGTTAACAATTAGGGTCAGAGCAAAATAAAATATTGTAAAATTTTCTACTTAATGCATAAATCGTGTGCATTAAAGCAATAACATATGGTTGCATTTTTTAAAATAATATCACGACTATATTTGTGTATATTCTACCTGAACGCTTGCTTAATTAAATTATAAAACCATCAATTTAAATTTATTTATAATTACCAAAAAATAGTAAGAAGTTAAACCTTAAATTTCTAATAATGAATGTTTAAAATTGTATATATTTTTTTACGATTTTAATACATACAAACCATGTGTACGTAGTTAAAAAATGTTTTTAGCAGCATATTTATATATATCGGGTGGTGCGTCGCCAACCCATGTAAATTTTAAGGGGGTCAATTATTCGCTCCCTGTACATTTTACAGAAAAAATGTAAGATAACTTTTTGAAGATACCAATCTGACAAGCCCTCAAGCCAAGTTTTAAAAAAATTTAATAAATGAATCTTGAATTATTTAATTAAATGAAATTGCAAAATTACCAAAATTTCGGTTTAGGTAACAGCAAACAGGCACCAGTAAAATGAATATTGTCCCTAACATAAGGAAAAGTGTCAATAAATCAGTGACAGTCGGAATTTGAAAAAAAAATGAATTATTCAATCGACGAAAAAGTATCCATAATTAAGTGGCATTATGCGGGAAACAGTTTTAGGGCAGTATCTGAAATGTTATCAGTTTATTTCCCCACCAAGCCCATTCCGTCCATTTCAACTATTTAACGTATTTTCAGTAAGTTTGAGTCCAAAGGTTTTGTAATAAATAACTGTAAATGTTCAACTCAGGATATCAAAAATAGAGCCAAAGAAAGAGAGAACAGGATCTTAATATTCAACTGAGTGTGGAGGAAAACAAAATGGTTAGTACGAGGGTTCTTGGGCAAGAGGTAAATAAACATCATACAACGGTATTGCGCACTTTCAAAAGACACAAATATTATTCGTACAAATTCAAAAAACATCAGGAGCTGCCGGAAGGAGATGAAAAGCGAAAAATGGCATTTTGTTTTGAAATGATGAAAAGAGCAAATAACGATAGGATTTTAAGAAATATTTGTTTTACCGTTAAATGTACATTCACCCTAAACAATGAACCAAATGTTCAGAATTGCCGGTATTGGAGCCAAGAAAATGAACATCGCTTTGTTCATATCATTGGACCCTTTTTTATGGACTATAACCTGACAGCACAAACCTATTTGGACTTATTTCAAAATCAAATTGGACCCGCCTTGGAAGAAGTTGTTCGGGAAGATCAAATGATCTAGTACAATGGCCCCATAATGCCCGTATGGTTAGAGAGTACCTGGAAAATGCTTTTAACGGCAATATTATTGTTCCACCGTACCGGATAGTTTGGCCAGACCTGATCTTTCACCGAATGACTTCTTTCTGTGGGTCACTTAAAAAGTGTCATTTATAAAAGTGTAAAATTTGAGAATTTAAACCAGCTACGAAACGCTATTTCGTTAGAATGTAATAAAATTTCGCAATATCAACGTTAGAAATGAATTTTATGATTGGTTGGGATATTGTTTAGCTGTTAATGGGGGGTTGTTTGAACATTTGAATAATTAATGTTTTTATGTAATTCTCTATTATTTAAAAAAAAGTTATTGTATTTTATTTCATTTTATTTTTCCACACCCAGTAAAATATTGAGAGTTCAGTTCTTTTTTTTCGGATCTATTTTCGATCTTCTGAGTTAAACATTTACAATTATTTATTGCGATGGCTTTGGACTCGAATTTACTGACAATACGTTTAATGGTTGAAATGGAGCAGATAGGCTTGATGGGAAAATAAATTAAAAATATTTTAGATACTGCTATTGGTTTAATTAAATTCTAGTATGATAAAATTATTTTTTTAATGATCCATAGTAATAATTGTTATTAGTGAAACTTAATTGTTACATTAAATAAAAAGTTTGACAAAAAAATAATGTTAACGTGTCTTTTACTTTGAATGTAATGGTTGTGAGATTGATGAAACGGCAAAAAAAACATTCCTTGTATTCGGCTTTACGTCAGATTTGACAAAGCCTTATAACAAATTATTTGCTGGTGGCTGGAAACTGTTTGGTTTTACCTGAACCGAAAATTTGGTAATTTTGCAAACACATTTAATTAATTAATTCAAGATTCGCTTATTAAAATTTTTTGAAATTTGGCACGAGGGTTTGTCAGATTGGTCTCTTTAAAAAGTTATGTTACATTTTTTCTGTAAAATGTACAGGGGAGCCAATAATTAACCCCCTTAAAATTTACATGGGATTTCCTATGATGTCAAAGGTGTCATTTCTATCGGTGCCACTTAAATTTTTTGTTGAGTTTTATGAACTGGGTCGATTTAAAAATGTATAAGCTTTGTGTTAAAATAAAATGTAATAAAATTAAACAAGGATTATAAAGGAAATATCTTCCTTATCTATTATTTATAAATAGCGTAAAAGATCTAAAAAAATGTCACATCACTTGCAAGTTTTTAATAATAAAATGTTTATTACATTTTATTATGTGTTGATTTATCTAAATGCCAAAAAATCATACTAGAATTATTGACTTCTAAGCTTAATTGTAGTTTTATTAATAAAATTTTTGTTACAATTTTTATTTTCCTATGGTTAACAGTTCTAATTTTCATGTAAGTTTCATGTTAACTCGTCGTTCAGGAATTCTTAAAACACGGAGGCGATCGCCAATAATGTCTAAAACTGGGATTTTCTTAGGGACAATTATTAAACTAGGTCGATCAGTCGATAAATGTCACCCACAATTTTGCTGAAGATGGTATCTTACTGTGATATTTGATTTAAAAAACAAAAGCACGGTAAAAATCAGACTGACCTGCCCATTGTTGTCCACAGGACCTTTAAAGCCTAATATAGGTGTTGACGTCCGTTTCATTTCCAAAGGAGATTATTTATTTTTGTATTCCTTTAACTATGGTTTAATTCAAACTTCAAGAAATATTAATCTAAGCTTATGCTGTGGTAAAAGATAGTCAATACTTGCTAAGTTTATTCTTAATATGCACCCTTTTATTGCCCTGGTGTTACCACTCCTGAGCATCAACGCAAACCAACTGCAGTGTTGCAGGGACTCTTGTGGGATTACAAATAAAACCAGGTGATCTTTAGTGATACATCCTGCTTTTTTTGGGCTACGCATGGTAATCAAGGAATGATAAGAAAGTTAATTCAGGGCTTAATATGGGTGCCACCAGGTATGGTAGCAGGATATCTTTGGCCCTTATAAGAATTAACATAAGGACCTTTCGGTGTATTTAAAAAGTAGTGGGACCACATAACTTTTCATGTCTTGCGACGATCAACGCCAGGCCACATGTGGTCAGAATAAACTTTAGTAATTAACACCAAATTAGCCGCTTATCATGGCTTCCAACATGGTTTGATTTCTCTCCAATCGAACCTGTGTAAGACATCCTAAGTAGCAGACTCTACAGCACGCCAGTCAGACTCTAGCAGCACTTGGACATGAGTTAGAGGTAGAGTGGAATAAAATACACCAGGAAGATATAGACCGCTTTATTACATTATGCCCGGATGTCACAATAAGTGTATAAAGAATTGGGATTCGTCATTATTTAAGTTAATTTTGCTATTGATCATTGCCCTGCTTTACATGTATGCATACAATTATAAATATTGTATATAAATAGGTAAAAAAAAGCTTTCTTTTTACTCAGTATATCTAACTTTAATAAACAAGTGCTCGTTCTTCTAGCAACAATTTAAGTAAAACCTAGAAAGATTTATCAACAGATGCTTAACCGAAACTTAAGTTAATTATCCCGAGGGACTTTAAAATAAAACTCCAAATCGCCTATTATTCTCTTCTTAATTGCAGCAGTTAATTTAATTCATCCCGTGCTGCAATAAAATCGGGACGGAAGGCGCGGCGGTCCGCGGTCGGCCGCGTGATAAACGTCCTGGCCGCGGTCTAAGACGCAGCACATTAATATTCCTGCGAAGGGCCACTATCTGCATGTGTTACACCCCGAAGTGGACAACGGATGCCCTTTACTTTTTTTCTGGTTTTCTGTAGGGGTGTCGTAAAGGGCCGACTTTCTGTTAGAACGAGTTAGAAATTGCACTTCATATCATAAAAGAAAGTTTTATGTATAAATGAAGATTTCGTTCAACAGATTAAACTAACATAACTATTTTTGGATCATTGACCGTTAACTTAAATTGGGAAGTACCGGGTCTTTGATTATATTTACGTGGCTTCTGGAGCCTTTATTTTTGAAGATAGAAAAAAAATGTTTTATATAAAAATTTAGGTTTTTTTCCATATTATCTTTTGAAATTATCATTAAAAAAATATCGCAATAAAAAAATGGAAAAATATAGGCAACTTCAACTTTTTTAAATAAAACACCCTGTATATGATGCGCTACAACGAAAGATCTTTTTTTTCTGATTTCAAATATATATACATTGATGATATTTGGATGAACCATTTTTGAGATATTTTAGGTTTATATTTATAAATTACAAGAAAGTTTCATATTATTAGTATCAAGAAAGCCATGGAAACAATAAAATTGTTATGTTGCTGAATTTGGTGAGGGTTTTCTCTGGACCAATAATGTTTATTTTTGTGAATTAACATTTCTGCTAAAGTGAAGAAAGACTTGTCGGTGAATAGGATTTTATTTAAAAACTTTGGATCCTGCTGCATAAACCTAGCTATTTCCAATGCATACGGACCTGCATGTTTTGTTCAGGAAGATTCTGAACGGACATAAATTTATAAGGATAAAATTTATAAAATTTTAAGGTTAAATTAATTTTATAATCTGTTTTATTAAGTTCAGATGCCGCATCCGAGATTGATATTTCAGGATTTTCTAAAATTATTAAAAGTAGTTAGTGCTAGTCCAATAGAAAAGTATAATAATTATCCTGAAAACACGAGGATATCCAAAACTTTGTTTTTATATCGTGCTGCAGTCCTTTTCTTCATTTTAAAGCTTTTCCGTTTAATAAACTTTCTTATATGTAGTAATGTATCTATAGATGGTACCCGTTGTTAAGGATATAATAAGTAATATTCCCTTTGCACTGTCGTCACATTACTATTGTTACCATAAAAAAGACGTATAATAGCGACTTTTTTGTTCTTCTGAATAGCCCTTCGACAAAAAAGTCATACAAACTACTTTTAATAGTTAAAATGATAAATTTTAACTTTTACAATATCAATGCGTCAAATTTATTAAAACAATTTTATTGTTTTCATAGCTTTCTTGATACTAATATGAGTTTTTTTTCAATTTATTTATATTTTAAGCTTAAATATTTCAAAAATGGTTCATCCAATAGCCTATACTATATATATATATTATATATATATATATATATATATATATATATATATATATATATATATATATATATATATATATATATAATTAATATATATAAAATATAATATTATGAACAGAAAAACTTAAAAAAAAGGGTGTTCCATTTAAAAGTTAAGTTGCCATTCTCCATTTTTATTGCGATTTTTTACTGATAATTTTAAATATAATGGAAAAAACCTAATTTTATATAAAACATTTTTTTCTGTCTTCAAAAATAAGGCTCCAGAAGCCACGTAAATATAATCAAAGACCCTGTACAGTGCTGCCATGTGCCTTGTCAGTTAGTATTAAGCACATAAAATGAGTATTTGGATAATTAATTTTTATTAAGATTTCTTTGCTTTGGTTGTGTTAGTTTAATTCGAAATGGTTTAAAATTTCAAACTACTGTACTTAATACACTGCGCGTCTTTTGAAGTGGATATTTTGATTGCTCCTATATAATTTGTTTTATTTTTCTAGTTCGTCGTTTTTTTTGTTGAATGATATCAACATTATAATTGCTCCTTGCTCTCTGGTATATTTTTTGTTGTGGTTAGTTTTTTTATCGATCGGTATTTTTATACAAACAAATTCTCTGAAATGGACAAATGTTAATCGATTTTATTCAGTTTTAAAAGCAATTCTACTCGTCTGTTTGGTATTGTGCAGTACTCTAGTGCCTTATTATGCCACTACGAAGACTTTCTTCGAAAACTTTGCCGCCGTAGTGGCCCTTTTGCAACTAAGTAATTGTACTCAACAAGAAGTGGCTCAAATGTTTATTGTTCTTAAAGTGTCATTATTAGAGCTTGGAATCGTTTTCTAGAAACAGGCAGACCCAATATACGACACGGAGGTGGTCGAGAACGAGCTACGTCCAGAAGACAGGATCATTTTATTGTTACTACAGCTAGAAGAAATCGCACATTATCTGCTTCTAGAGTACGGGCGCATACTGGCAATCCATGTGAACTAGAAGACGTACTCGCCATCCTCTGTTAACAAGGGCCAACCGTTTAAGCCGTAGAATTTGGGCTAATCAACATCAGCACCGGACAGCAGCACAATGAAGTAACTGTTTGTTTACAGATGAGTCTAGATTTGTCTTGTACCCTGACTTGGAGGGAGCGTGGGGAGAGATACCTCGAACAAAATATGGCTGCAAGTGTTGCGATGATGGGGTCTGCTACTGTCTGGGGCGGCATATCTTTACACTCCCGCACGGACTTAGTAATTCTTGTTGGGCAAACAATGAACAGTCACAGATATGCCACGTTAGTTATTCGTCCGGTTGTTGGTCCATTTTCTCAAGAGTTTGGACCAGATTTCATACTTGTAGACGATAACGCCCGTCCTCACAGAGCAGAAGTTGTAAATTTGGCTCTAGAAGAGCTTGGTATTACTCGATCTACTTCAATCGCCAGAGTTCAATCCGATCGAACACTTGACGTCTCCTATACAACTTAATTAGATCTACCATATGTCTTCGAAGCTTCTGAGGCAGAAAGTGGCAAGCTTTGGATCAACAATGTTTACGTTTACTGATTTTAAGCATGCCCAGACAAGTACAGGTAGTCTTAAGAAGCAGAGGAGGTCCTACGAGATATTGATTTCAATTTTAAACCGACAAAACCTGCAATATTTTGACTTTTCGGGGATTTTTAATTTAAAGAATTTGGCAATGTTTTATTTTCTTCAATATTTAACTTAATAAAATTTAATTTTAAACTTAATTTTTAACATTGTCGTTTGAATCAACATTTATGTTGAAATAAAATTTAAAAAAATTTCGCTAATGTATTGTTTTATTCCAAATAATTCCAATTATCCACTTCAAAAGACGTGCAGTGTATTTCAACTGTACGCTCTTAGCAGCCTTTATTTCGGTTTTAACCTTTGACAAAATTGCACGGGTATGTTTTTGCCTTTTGCGCCAAACCGATTAAGAGGCTAAGTTACAGTAATACATTTTTTTGCTCCACTGGCTTGCCTTTATTTCATTTAAAACAAAAACAGAAAATCAATATGCGTTCCTTCATTCAGGTTTAGATTGTTGTGAACAAATCCGTACGCTGCACTTTTTTAAACTGTTAGACAGCTTACACACTGATGCAATGCAACTGACACGACTGACCCAAGCAACTAGTTGCATCAGTCTGATCCATAGGGATTTCGTAAAAGCATTCACACTTGCGCAATCCGACTGATGCAACCATACGATTGGTTGTATGCGACCGGACATGCCGGTCGCACCGCAATCAGTTGCACTGGTTTTTGTATATATTGTAAATATTTTCTTTATTTTAACACGTTCAATGCATTTTTACAGCCTTAAAACTTGTCCCGACGCAATTTTTTAAAATTTTAACTATTTGGTGTAAAATCTGTACATTACCATTGTAGACATTGCTTTTATATAATAGATAATTTTTTGTCAAAAATTTCGTGTAAAAATCATTAGGACTTTTTGTCAAATCCAGAACGGACTCTTTCTCCTACAAAAATACTAAGACAAATTAACATTCTCATCTTCTGACGACTCTATCTCAACTAGATTATAGTTGCATCGATTGTACAACAATGTGAAAACATCGATCTTATGCAACTAGTTGCTTAAGTCGCGAAAATAGATTAGACAGATTTACCAAAAGATTGGCTTTATTAAACAGAAAATACTGACAACAGTAAATTAATAATGACAACTATAGAGTGGTGGAGGACTAAGGTGAACAATATATAAATTAATAAAATACAGGTTTTTATACATAATTAACACATTTTTCCCTTCCAGTAAAATGTTTAAACTCTATAAAAGTCATTTAAATATTTCGGAGACCATCTGATTTTTCTTGACTCTTTTTCGGACCCGTTTGTCTGTTCAGTTTCACTAATCTCTTTTTGAGTAGTAGCAATATCAGAACCTAATTGAGGCGACGAACAATGTTTTTCCGAAATTTGGCTAGGATTATCTAAGGTACTATCACCTTGTACAGTTGAAGCTCTTCATCTTCGTCAGTTATTCCTGCGGGTGCCAGGTGTCTATTCGATACTGTAGTTTCTCTTCCGTACGGTAATCTTACAAAGGAATAATTAGGAATATATTCTAAGAGGTTTACTTCTTCAACAAGTGGTTTATATTTATTAAAACAAACAATGTTTCTTCATTTAACACTTTACCATAAATAGTTAACCAGGTTGGCATGGAGTATCCATTTGCTGATTTTCTTTTATGATTGTTTGCATGAAGGAATCTTGTTAAAATTTATCTTTTCCACATATTGTTACGTCGTCTAAATATGCAAATGTAGTTATTAATTTTTCATGTCTTATTAATATTATCTATTTCTCTTTGAAAACTAGAAACACCATTTGTTACTCCAGAAGGAATTCTTGTAAATTGATATAAATTAGAGCAAGCTTCAAATGCCGTATATGGCTTCTCATGTTTTGCAATTGGTATTTGATGATAAGCACTTTTTAGATCTATGGTATTAAATATTTCATACTTAGATACATTTGCAATAACTCTTCTTAATTAGGTAAAGAATAAGCATCCAATCTGGTAAATCGATTGATAGTTTGAGCATAATTAATAACCAGTCACTCGTTTCTTATGATTTGTACTTTTACTAGAGTTTGAGTTCTTTATGGAGAATCACTCTTTTCAATTATTTCTTCTGTAAGTAATTTTTGTACTTGTTCTTTAATGAACTTTTTGTCAGCTACAGAATATTTTCTTGATTTTACAGCTATAGGTCTACAATCTTCTGTTAAATTGTCAAATAAAGTAACAGGTGGAATAGAAGCTTTAGCAAGTGCACATATTCTAAGGGCACCCAGGCTTCCACCAAAAGATACTTCAACTTTTGAGTGCTGCTTTAAAATGTCATGATTTAGAATAACATCTGAGCAAAGATCTTTTATAATTAACAGTTTAACGTTCTCATATAAGTTATTTTTTACACAAAGAGTAACACTACAATTTCCTTCTACTTTTAATACGAAGACATTGATGCCATGTTTACTCGTTCACTGGAAGACTCCGAATGTATTTTATGCTTAACAACAAATTTACTTGCTAATAAAACTTGGCGTACTTCCAGTATCTAGTAATGCTTAAGCAATGTTCCCATTTACTTAGAATAGATATAGTTGTTTTATTTAATCCTGTTTCTAAAGTAGCACGTCTTATACCAGCTAATGTTTCAATAGCTGCAGCGGTATGGTTATTTGATAATTTCTTTCCTCGACAAACTTTAACAAAGTATTTTTTTACATTTTCTACAAATGAGCATTTTTGGGGAAGATTTTAGGAATTACCTCCACTAATACATTATCTTTCCTGGGGTAGTGATTCATTTTGATTAGAATTATTATAAGTAACAGTTACATGGTTTATTAAGTTTTAAGAAGTTAAAAATCCTGAGAAATATAGTTGAGCTTGTTTGTGCGCATCTTCCAATTCGAGGGTACTATGCTCAAGAAGTCATTGGCGTATTACTGAAGAGGTCAAGCCAGATATAAAAGCATCCCTAATATTATTTTGTATTGCGGTAACTACTTTAAAATTACATTATTTGCTCAGTTATTTTAGTGACTGTAAATATAGGTCCATAGATTCACCTGGCTGTTGACGCCGAGTAGCTAACAATGTCGACCATAAATTTTATTTTTAGTTTTTATATAGATTTTATCAAGGATTGTTATAGCCGTGTTATATTTTTCACACTCATTAATTAGCACATAAACACTGGGAGATATATGAATTATTAGAAGTTGTACCTTAACTTTATCTTTGTTTTTAATTTGTATTTTATTCATGTTGAGTTCTTTGTTCTTGAAAGTCTGATTCCAATGGATCCAATCCTTACTAGCAGAGTTTACTGTGGATTCGACGTTAAATATTTGTGGTCGGAAATACTGTTTCAAGCTTCTAGCTAATATATTTTTTCTGTTTAATAAATTGTTATAAACTAGACAGATTTACCATTAATTAATAAACAGAAAATACTGACAACAGTACATTAATAATGACAACTATGAACATTGTCATGTTGACAATGACAACTAAAGAGTGGTGGAGAACTAAGGTGAACAATATATAAATTAATAAATGTGTCGTGTGAGTTGCGTTGCATCAGTGTTTAAGCGCCTTAAAATTAAGGTCCAATAAATTGGTCAAACGTCAAGTGTCAATCTAACGTGTCAAATATCGTCAATCTCCATTTTAATTGACATAAAAAAGATTAAGTAGGATGTCTAAATTATTTTTTAAGACCTTCTTGATTTTCTAGCTTTGGGTTTCTTCTAGTACTAGTTACAAATGATGGGATCCTCTTTAAGATTTCTAAGAGCATGTGTTGCCTCGTTGACGGGCTCTGGTGGTCCTGATTTTTAAAATACCTCTCCGGCCTCTAAGCCTCTAACTAAGGTAAAAATGAATCCTTTGGTTTGTGAAAACTAATCAGCAGTGCTTGGCTATTTTAACGAAATATACACGATGTTTTGTCGGTTTTGTATAGAAATAGCTCACAGGGTTCTGCGAATAAGTATTTTTTAATTTCTTTAAATCGCTGGCGGCGATTGGGTCAACGTCTATAGAATTCCAGTCATTGGTTTTGAAAGACACTGAGCTTTTAAAAAATATTGTTTAATTAAATCCATTATTTTAATTTATTTTACTTTCAGCCTGTATAATATTATGCTAAGCTAAGCGGTGCTGATAAAAGCTTAAACCGTTAAAAGAAAATATAGTTTTAGAAGCATTTAAAGCCACACGACATAATTTATTGAATATATTGCACATAAAAAATGATAAAAAGTTAAAATTCGTGTCTTTTTATCATGCCATTTATATTATCTTTAATTTAATAACATAGATGTTTTATGATTTTAACGCTTACCATAAATGGCTTCATTAATTACAAACTCCGATGATTTATCGATACGCTATATCGGCGATAATTTTATTAATGATGCGGTTACGTACCAGCAAAAGGAAAATTATTACCCAACGGGATTAAAAATAAACCCTGTTTAAAAATTAATAATTGGATTTACCCAGTCGATTTAAAAGATTTTCTTCATAACCTTCTAAAATTAGTTTGTTCTTGTTCAGTTAAGATCTAGCGCCGGGAGGTTAATTTAAAGTAATGACGTTCCCAGGTAAAAGAATTTTAAAATATATACGTTTAAGAAAGTGTAATAATTACGTGATATGAGAGTTTATGTTACATTTATTTTTTAATCTAATATTGTAACATATAACTATTAATAGTTTACCTGCTAGGGTTGCAAAATGATTTACTAAAACTTGGTTCGGTACTATATTTCTACGAGACCATTCGAGTAAAACCTGAGGCCATTTTGCATCTAAGAAGGAATATTAGGTGTGCCAATTCATTTTATTCAAAGTTCTTAGTCGATTTTCCCAATGGTTATGAAAGGGTGAGACTGGCATGAAGGCGGAACAACGTATTGGAGGTTATAGCCTGGGAGACTGTAGACACAACTGACGCTTCCTAACTAAAATAATAATGTTTCAATGGTAATTTCCAGGTTTAAAGTAAAATTCACTTAATAAATACTATAAAATAACATAACCCTGTGTTTTGATGTCAGAGATGAACAGAAACGTCAAAGTCAGCTGGGTCTTTCGATCGGCCAAAGGCGATTTTCTGATGGTTATTCGTTTGCCTAGGTTGGAGTAACCAGATCACCTTTTCTCGGGAACAGCACACAAGCTGATATGTTCTGTTCTGTCAAACGTATATGACTACAGGTACGATCACATCAAAATAGGGTTGTGTCGCGAAGTCGCAAGATGCTGCCATTCTGCCTTCCGATCGTTACGTTTTTCAGGCTGAGGGTGTAAAAATGGGGGTTATTTTGAGTTGCAGAATATACAAGGCACCATGCATGATGGCTTGGTTCAACGCGTTAATTTGTAGATCCTTAGGAAAGTATCTGTAACTTTGGTAGGGCGACGGTCGAATGTTCGGTCTGAGATAGCCCGGTGGATTGAAGGAAAAATGCATATGGTTAATAAAAGTAATTTCACCTGCATAAAAGGTCTTTTTTACTCTTCAAGCTGCGAATGGAAAAGAGAAGTGTGTAGTTTATTCTCAAATAATTTTTTTTCTGGAGTCGTGAACCGAAGCCACGTGTATGGATGGATTTAGAGCATTAGTAACTTGTTCCTGATTTGCTTGTGGAGAGAAGGGCACTCTTTTACTTTGACTACAGAGCTAATCTTAAAAACCCTGGACTAGTAGAGGGTTTTTTAGTTGGCGTCTATTTTTGGATTTTGAATTTGGAGTTAGAATCAAATCATAAGCTTCTTTCCCCTGGTGTCACCATTTACTTAGTTGGTTTCCCGTCAAGGTGCACTGTGATTGCTGGGTACCTTTACTATTGCCTTTCAATTGACTGTTCAACGTATTGAGGAAGCAGCCAGTTGCCAGCGATATGGGACTTTGTACCGTACAGTGAATAAAAAAAAAAATAAATAATAATCACACAACGTGCTTTTACAAGTAAGATCGTGCCGGAGTTGCAAGGTACCTGGGTGACAATCATTCTTACATAGTAACTAGATCATAATCTTATTTATTTATTTTTTTTTTTAAACACCCAGTTTTTTTGGAACTGATACTATTTGTTTTTTGCAACTGTATTTAATTACTATTTTTATTTTTTTTAAATATGATTTGATGATGATGAACTTCATTAAAAGTAATGATCTGCGCGGTTGATTATTTTCTTTCTGGATTGTAAACTTCTCGTGTACACGACGGGTATAGGGTAAAGAAAGAACCTTCACCATTTAATTTTTTTTATTTTTTTTAATCTGAATCACTATAATAAAGTCCATATTATTTATTTTATGTAAGTATTTCTTTAACTAACTCTAACTGTACCTAAAAAATTAAAAATTTACTTAGCAAGTAATGATTAATTTTAACATTTTTTGTTTTATTGTTTTTTTTTTCTCTTTTAGAACATTTTCAAAAAAAAAACATTAACGATATAACTCAGTAAATATTAGCTCATTTAAAACATCTTTTAACATTTTATAGACTTATTATATATATTTTGGTTGGTAATAAAGTTTAGAGCTTGCTTCTACCTCTTGGTTTTCGTACTCCTCACAAGGCTATTCCCTCCTAGATTTTCAGGAACATCTGAGGACCTTCTAACTTAGGTTGTGGTCGTTTAGTAAGTTAGTGGCGCCCTGGGTATTTCTGAGTTGGTTTAAAAAAAAACCTACTCCCACGCCGACTGAGTTGTCGGAAGCACGGTGTTACGCAGCCGCGGTCTTGGAGGGTAAGTTTGTGGTTGAGGCAGCTCGAAGCGGCGAAACGGCGTAACATTCATCGGTTTAAAAATAAAGGTTCTGAGATAATGTTAAATAAAATTGGCTAGGATGGTAGAAGTTTAGCTAAAATTCAGTAACAGTAAGTGGCTTTTATATCATTTTTTTAAACTATTGTATAGTTAAACAAGATTTTAAAAAAATCCCCTTTTATTGGACCCAATATTTTAAGCCTATTCCTTTAGAACGAGCTCCAAATTTATAATCAGTACTTCGTTCTCTAAAATAATGATTTTATTCCGTTAAATTCGGTTTAAAAAAAAATGCTTTTTAAACATTTATTTATTACCAATTTTCTATTAAGTTTTAAATACTAAAAGTCCGATTTTAGATATAAAGGGATTACTATGATACATTTCGCAACATAGATTTGCCTGTGACACCGCTTATTACAGTTTTTATATTGCCTGGATATCAAAATAAGTCATTTCTTTATTCTAATATTAGACCTCTTACCATCAGGTACCTACTTGGCGTAACTTATAATACAGTGTACCCTGTCGATAACCTCACTTCTATATTTATTTCTTTTGCCCAATATCGTATTAGCCAGCTATGGTTCCGGTGGTGGAAAAATCACCTGTGAATAGTGTATTTTAAGATGTCTTTGATGAGACCGTTGATAAGATTTTTTCTTTGTTATTTTGTTATAACACAGAAAATTATTGCCACTTACCATAGTCCCAGCATTAAAAAATATTTACCATTATGATACTTAACCAATGACTAAAAAACTTTTCTATGGAAAATTAACAAAGGTGGGCATGGAGAAGATTACGCGACCATTAAGTCTGTCTTGTTCATATCCATAAATACTAACCTATTTTTGTAATAGGGTTTTAAAACACAATTTTTGCTACTTGACCTAGTAATAATTGCGCTTTACAATAAAAAAAAAAAAACTAGTTTTTGACTTGTTTAAACAGCAGAACAGTTGCCAAAAGAATAACTTGGCATTTAAGCATTTAGAGTGTTACTTATATACAGGGTGTAAAAAGTATGATGCTCACGATTTTAATGGGTGATAGTGGAGATAAAAACAAGTCAAAAAAGCCATAAATACATGGGTCAGAAGTTAATTGTTTTTGAAATAAGGCTTTTCAAAGCTTACAAAATTTGGCAACACCGCGCCCGCTTCATCGCAGTCAGTCGAACGTCGAACGTTGTTTGCAAGGTTTTATATATTCACCCCTTTTTTAAAGAGATGTTTATTTATATACAAATAAAAAAAATACTTCTTGCAATTTATTTTGATATTTACTTTGAAATTTAATTGAAGTAAAAAACAATGAATTTTTGTTTGGTTTTTATTTGTAAACAAAAAATAATTGTGGTTAGTTGTGGTTCATTTTAAGAACACAAATTATGATATTTTAAAACAGGACTTTTTATTTTGCTTGAAGAATAAGATTTTTCGGTTGCACACATTCCGTTTTTAAAACTCTTTGGTACACCTGTACTAGGGTTGTCGTAAATTTATAACATATCGGCATATTTTTCCGACTACCTCACGCACAAGGCTTCGAGGTAGCTCTGTTGCCAATTGTTTTTTTAATTTTTAATTAGCGGAGAAGTTATTTCTTTTTTTTAATTTGTAGATTGAAACATTTAAAATTTGGTTTATTTTATTGGCAAATAAATCTACTAATAAGCGATTAGAACAAAAGTTTTTAATTGTTAAGGTTTTCAGAAATAATTGCTTCAAAAGTTATAAACTTTTTGACTTCTTTTGAGATTCACTATCGACCATTAAAATCGTAAGCATTATACTTTTTACACCCTATATACATTCGCATAATATACGGTTCGCAATTTTGTTACATTAATCGTAAAAACTCTAGTTTTGATTGAGAATTCCTATCATTTTTATTAGACGTAAACCCTACAGAGAACTGTCTTGTTCAAATCTTAGTAAATATATTTTATTTATTCTGCTGAACACTAATTATCTTATATTTGCCTAGGTTTACCTAGACAAATACGACATAAATTTCTTTGATCTGGATAAGAAGCCTAGTAGGTATCTTGCCATGCACCTTTACCTGGCTTTTAACCGTGCTGCAAAGACTTCCGGATCGTAAAACAATGTCTGTGTATTTATTTTAGCTTGTTGCAGTTGCCTTTAAAAATTGTGCACAACGACGATTACAAGCTGACCAGATTTTCTACTCTAAACTTTTGTATCTAATTTACTTCTGTGGCACTAAGTT
>JAHBCN010003915.1:0-69431 GCA_019359885.1 Listronotus oregonensis
AACTACTCCAACGACTTATTTGTTAGAGGATCTCCAAGGTCATCCTATTAGTGGTGGGTTTTACGAAGACGAGTTGCAGAAAACTAAACAGCCTGATGTTTTCTTAATCGAGAGAGTATTACGCAAGAAAGGAAATAAAATGTATGTAAAATGGCTTGGTTTCGATAATTCACACAACAGCTGGATTAATGTCTCCAAGGATGTGGTTTAGGCAAAAAACAACTTCAGGATGTTGTCGGTTAACAACAGGAAATGGCTTATCAGTAAACAGGAAACCGTTATTAGTAATTTTAATTATCAACAGGATGTTGTTGGTTAACAACAGGAAATGGCTTATCAGCAAACAGGAAACCGTTATTAGTAATTATCAACAAGTCTCAACCTGTTAATACTAAATACACGATTCTGATTGGTCGAGCTTGTTTCTAAGTAAGCCTTAAAAGACTCTTGGCTCTGTTGACTGTTTTAGTTGTGAATTACGCTTTATCGAGATGAGTTCCGAGAGTTACCATCTTCAACTCGCTTACAGATTAAAGTAAAATTTGGTGTACTTTTATTATTTGGAATGAAGAACACGAATATGATATTTTTGCCATTACCCTAGATGGCGCCACATACAACAACATTGAGTGATTAAATGGCCATAACTTTTTTGACTTCCCTGTACTCACATTTGCGAGTGAAAATAATAAAACAGCATTTAATTTCAGTCAAAAGAGGTGTACTTCTTTGATCTCCAAAAAGTAGACCGTTTTCGAAATAAACGCCTTTTTTATTAGGTTCCGCATGAACACTTAATCTAAAATTTAATTAACAACGATAAAGTTAGAAAAGGCTATTGATTATAATAAATGTTTAAAATGTTCACCATCCACTAGAACACATTGTCTAATTCTTTTATTTAAATTTTGCCTGGCCCCAAATAATGATTTTTCTTGGGCCCTGATGGTATTGACTCCTTCCACAATCTTTTGCCACAATTTCTGACGGTTATTTATTTTAGTTTTATGCACAAGTGATTTCAAGTAGCCCCAGATATAAAAATCTAAGGGGTTAAGATCGGGACTACGCGCAGGCCACAGATATTCACTACCTCTACAAATGCATTTATGAGGATAAACATTGTCCAAGTAATTTCTGACTTGCAGTGAATAATGTGCCGGTGCACCATTGTGCATATACCAACTGTCAAGTCTTAAATTTAGGGGCACATCTTCTAGAAGAATGGGTAGATCATTTCTCAGGAAATTTAGATAACGTTCCCCATCAAGCTTAGCTGGCAATTCAAACGGTCCCACCATATATACAATCGCTAAAGATACCACACAAAATATTTATTGAAAACTCATGTTGAAAATGGTGTTCTTGGAAAGCATGAGGATTTTCCATTGAATAGATATGATTATTACGCCAATTAAAAATACCTCTTCATGTGAACGTGGCTTCATCCGTAAATAAAATGTTATTAAAAAAAAATGGATTATTTAATTGGCACTCTCTGAAAATTGATTGAACGGGAGTTTTGCAGGAAAGTCTTGAGGAAGAAGATTTTGAACTAAAGTGGAAACCGAATATTTGCTTACACCAGTGGCTGCCTTAATACGTCTTGAGCTGATTTCAGGTTTTTAAATTTTTTACGTTTTTGAACGAAATGAGCTCGTTTCGCCTAATCTATCGTACAATGCTTTTAATGTTTGATGATTTTATCCGGATATAGATTTAAATAACGCTGCGCTGCTCTTCGACTACAAAATTTTCTTGGCATACACACATAATTCCCGTAAGCAAAAATAACACAACACCAACTAAAAGACTTACTTATTAATACTTCACCTTAACAGGTCGTAGTTATGATGTTTTCATCCTAGGCAAAGCCTACTTTGCAAAACTCCGATAATAATTTGTTCATGCGCAGCTTAATAAAAAAATGCGTTTATTTCGAAAACGGTCCACTTTTTGGAAATCAAAGAGGTATACCTTTTTTGACTAAAATTAAATGCTGCTTTATTATTTTTACTCGTAAATGTGCGTACAGGGAGGTCAAAAAATTTATGACCATTTTAGTCACTCAATGTTGTTGTATGTGGCGCCATCTAGTAGTAATGGCCAAATAGATATCATATTCGTGTTTCTCATCCCAAACAATAAGAGTACACCAAATTTCACTTTAATCTGTCTGGTGGATACCGAGATATTTCAATAAATGTTTGGTAAAGTATTAGTTTTAACACCCTGTAGAACGAAAACCAATAACATTTTACTAAGCGATATTGAGCTCAAACGCTTTATTTTCATGTCAGGTATCTTACATTAACCTATGTCCAATTAATTACGGGACACCCTATATATTGAAAAATACGTCGGACGGACAGACATATTTTTTTATTGTTGATTTAGACTTTTTTTGAAGAAGAAAGGAAAATACATTTGACCCAAGTTGGACTAAAATTCATACAGACAGACAGTTTCTTATACTTAATACGAAACCTCAATTACATCATCATGCCAAACCATTGAAGCACTTTGTGCTTACCTCTGTACTTTGATCCGTAACGATTATATTCTGAATTTGATGCCTGTCTTGCTCTTCATTGTCTTCAGTTAAATTATTTTTTTCTAAAAATAATTTAGCAGTGGCTTTATTTGAACGCTGTGCCATTTTTCTTCAAAATATTATCACAAGCCAACTAAGGGCAAGTTCTTTATTCCATCGATAAAAAGTGCGCTGAATTTATGCGCTGAACGTCAAATGACGTCATGAGAAGTTCTAATGGAACAAATTAAAACGAAATGTTTAAAAAGCTCGCTGTTTGTTCTGAAACTGTCAATGCTTAGCTGATTGTTGTGTTTCTCTTCCGTATTTGTTTATATTTTTTGCTCAAGTATTTTATAAAAACGCTTTAATAGAATCCATCGGACTCTCCAGTGGTAGTTTAAAAACGGTTTGATGAATTAGCGCTTAATGCGCTGGATCCATCAATGCAATTAAAACTTTCCCTAAATCTGCATTAAAAAATAGCTTTACAATCGCATACACCGCCCGCAAACACCTGTACTGCCTGACCACGTGATGATACTTGTTGGCGCTGACCGCCAGCCATTTGGAGTTAAATTTTTTGTCCCATGGGGGTTTTGCCCCTAAACCCCCCCCAGCGCTACGCGCCTGGTTCGTGACGAAAGTGACGTAGTAGAAATTTTTTTTTTCGAAAACTTCACCATTTGGACTGCATCCTTGCTGAACGAGCGAACCATAGGGCTTAAGAGTAAAGAGACTGATAGTGCTGTATGTTTTAGTGTTTTAGATATTAGGGCATTTATCGATGTCGCTCATGTAATTAATTTTAGGTTAGAATTACTCGAAAAACTTAATTTTAGATCGTTTTATAACGATTTGTTAACTGATGTAGCTTCATATGTTGAAAGCAATGAGGATGTGTTGGATGTAATTAAACATATTTGTCAATTATGTTTAAGCGAACAATATTATTATATGTTAGAATTTATGTACTCTTATCCTAATAAAGTGACTGATCACTTTCAAAAAATATGTAATTGTAATGAAATAAATGAATAAATAAAGACTCCTTGTGTTTTATTTCTTTAGTTAAGTTAGCAACGTCATCCTGTAAACATGTGTCTTGACGATGGTTGTTATCCATTACAAAACAAGTATTCAAGATATTTTGATTACGAACAAAGATTACTATCCTTTGAAAATTGGTCTGTTAATCTTAGTCCTAAAGAACTGGCTGGCGCTGGTTTCTATTACACTGGGAGAGATGATGTAGTTAAGTGTATATGCTGCCATATTGAATTTAATAATTGGAAAGAGGGAGATGATCCGCTATCGGACCACTATAAAAATGTTAAATATTGCAAATTTGCCGCCATTTTGTGGGCGTGTCGAAATTTTGAACAGAAGCGAGTGATTAAAGCAGTTGGTCCTAATTTAAATTATAAACAGATGTTATTTAATTTTTTTATAGTTGGTATGATTTGTTTATATCTCATGACTCACTATGAAGATATTATAACCTTTCTACAACAGCTAAGCTCATTCAAGATTCAACCATGGCTCTGTTAAGTTCGTCATACGTCGTATTAGTAGCGTTAGTGCAAAATGTTTTATACATTTATGCGCCTTATAATGCTCCAGCTGCTTCAATAATGTTAGAAACCGAAGATTTTCCATCAAATAATTCATGGCTTTCACTTCAATATGTAACAATGGATCAACACCATGTTGGCGTTTTTAAGACACTTGTACCAGCGTCAGCCCAATCATTTCTCCGATACAAGGTTAAATTCCACTATATGGATAATACTTTTGGAGAAACGGAGTGGAAAACATTAATAAGCCAAGTTCCCGCCAAGCCATGTGTCAACGTAACCACTGCAGCAGAGGTTCCAGCCATCGCCATCCGTCCAGATGAAACTTATAACACTTTAATAATTTTTATTGCCGTAGTTTGTAGTATATTACTAACTAAACTTGTGTATAAGATAGCTAAGAGTCAATGTACAATGTGGTTTAAATAAATTAAATTAATATATACAAAGTGTTTTATTATTTAATATTCAAAAATTGTAAGATTAATATAATAATAAGGCTCTTCACCCCACGCCTAAGCCCCAGGTCTACACCCCGGGCCCGGCGCTTAAGCGTAGGGGGCCCCCACATGTTAGGTTAGACATTTAACGTTTGACAAGTGACATTTGACAGACGCCATTATTTTAACGCATGCGTAAGACCCTAAGATATGTCTCATCCACGTAAGCAGGTTCTAAGTCACGTGGTTCGCGAAATATGACAGGTGACAGCTGACATTTGACAGGTGACAGGCGCCATTTTTTAGCGCATGCGTAAGACCCTAAGATACAACTCATCCACGTAAGCTAAATTTCCTAAGTCACGTGGTTCGCGAAATATGACAGTTGACAGGTGACATTTGACAGGTGACAGGCGCCATTTTTTTAGCGCTTGCGTAAGACCCCCAAGATACAACTCATTCACGTAAGCTAAATTTCCAAGCCACGTGGTTCGCGAAATATGACAGTTGACAGGTGACATTTGACAGGTGACATTTGACAGGTGACAGGCGCCATTTTTTTAGCGCATGCGCAGTACTCTAAAATATAGCTAGCCCAAGATTCCTAATTAATGTATGACGTCAAGATTTCGAGATATAAGTCTGACCCGGGTCAGGGTGGCGTTGAACTGTCTTACTTACCCTACTCGCCTTGTAATCTACAAAAATGGTCCTTATAATTTTTTTTCAAAAAATGTATAGTTTTAGAGATAACGGAACCCAAAAGTCCCCTCAATTTAGCTGCCGCTCTACCGCTAGAAGCCGCTATCTTCATGGATTCACTTATAAGCGGGCGGACGAATTTTTTCATTACACGGGCAATAATGTACATTTTTTAATCATTCAAAGTTCATCGGAATGGGAAAACTCGTACCTATCATTGCATATGAGTTTGGGTCCATTCTGATTTTTCTAGAATATTAAAAAAAGAGGTCAAAGTTTTTTTCACAATATTTTGAGAGTATCTTATTAATTTATTGATATTTAAAAAAAAGTTTATTATTAACATTTTTTTATAATGAGACTTTAGCAAGTGTTTAATGATCTCAGAAAATTTTCTTCATCATCTTTCTTGCGTTTTGATAAAAAATTGTTTTACCCATCTGCATTTTTAAGCCGTTTCCGGAGTTCTAGAAAATCTGTATGTAATGGATTTTTCGACGGCCGTTTTTGCGAAAAATATTGGTGTTGCGAAAAAATGGTAGGGACCATTTTTGTAGATTTCGAGGTGATCATCATTTTTTGTTAAAACAAAAATTTTCTAATTCGCATATTTTGGAGATATTTGCGGGAAACTCATTTTTGGGACTTTGGGCGGCCATTTTGAGCGGGTTCCCACTTCGGAATCGTGATAAACTTTTTCTCGCTCGAAAGCATCCATAAGGGCCTAAGAATTTCGCCACAAATGAGAACTTTACAGATTTATTTACAGCTTCGGGTACTTTCATGTCTTCGGTTACTGGACTACTTTCTAATTTACCGCCCACAAATGGAATTTTAATAAAATTTGTTTGTTTGATTTGAGGAAAAAACACATATTTTTAACAGCTGAGTACATACTTGAAATTTTTCAAAATTTTAATATGTATCTTCTTGTGACTCGAGTATGCACTTTAATATTTTTAGGAACTGTTATTTACTTGTTTTACAACACTATTCTACCCAATGCTTGTTGTAACACCGACCTGCTTAATAGATTTTAAACACGATTCTCCCTTATTAATATGCAGTCTGATGAAAATAATATATTTTTGTTTTTTTTTTTTAAATAAATGAATAAGTACATTGTTTACACTAGATTATAATTTTAAGAAGTTCCTTCATACATGCCTGGAATGACTTCCGAGGTTTTGATTTCTATTGATTACTGATAGTTCCGCTAATGTTTAAGCTTTTTCTGTTTTTTTATTTGCCGCTTCTTTTCCGGTTAGCTAAAATACTAGAATTAATTTAGTATAAACATTTATTTTTTTAATTTTTGTTTTTTTGCGTATGAAAAAGTATTAAATATTTTAAAAAATAAACACAGGAAAAATGTTATGTTTTAACTATACCCGTATCGTTTACGCAATCCTATCTAGACATAGATCAGCTTTTGTTCAATTTTTGAACATAAAGACGTTCAAGATAAAAACCTCTTTTTAACTAAATTTTATGTAGACCTTACAAATTTAGTTGCTCCTATATGGTTATGCCACTTTTCTAAAATTGCATTCTGGTGCAATTGTTGAGTTTTGCAATTGCATAATTAATTGCAATATTATAAGAACGACTGGAAACTCGGAAAAATCGCTCAAAAATCGTTACTGGGGGTTTTTGGGGATGCCGAATTCAATTCTGGCATTAGAATTACCCGGGGCGCTTGGGGGTGGCTCTGCGGTGGTGCCGGGGGTTGTTTGGGGGGAAATTGCAGCGTCCATGAAAATTAGCCGAAAATCGTTACTCGGGGATGCCAAATTCAATTCTGGCATTAGAATTAACCGGGGGTGCTCGAGGGTGGCCCTGCGGGATTGCCCGAGGAGTGATTGGGAGGGGAAATTGCAGCGTCCATGAAAATCAGCCGAAAATCGTTACTCGACGGTTTTCGGGGATGCCGAATTCAATTCTGGCATTAAAATTACCCATGTGTCGCTCGGGGTCGCTCTGCGAGTGTGCCCGGGGGTAATTGGGGGGGGGGAAATTGTACTGTCCATGAAAATCAGCCGAAAATCGTTATAAGGGGGTTTTGCCAGTAAATCTAAAAAAGTCGATCTTGCACGAATAATCCTGACTGTCAATGCGTTGACCGAACATATCAATCGTGTCTATTTTCAAGTACACACTTGGTATAGTTCACAAGGTCAAGACGAGACGTTAAATTCGTTGGAACGGGGGTGGGAGTTGGAGGATGGAAAGCTCAGTCCTGTCACCATGACCCAGGGAGGCGGTCCCGAGGAAATTTTAAGCAGTATCTCTTGTTCCTGTGAAACCGACTGTGGTACAAGGTGCGGAAGCCGACGAAGTGGGTTATAGTGCTCACTTGCATGCAAGCATTGCGATGGCAATTGCTCAAACCAAAAAGGCACTTCCAACCAGGCCAAGGATAGTGACGAGGAAGAAGACGAAGAAAGGGAAGAAGAAGAAGAGTTTGAAAAAGATGTTTAGTATTTAAGTTAAAAATTAAAATTAAAGTTTATCAGAGAAGCACACATAAGCGACATATAGAATAAAATATGCAGAAATCACCTATTAGGCAAAATATTTTTTTCACCCCAATATTGTTTTTTATCAGTTATACGCACATTTTAAAGTTTTGTTTACTCGTCTTACCGTCTATATACGTAAAAAAAGTTAAATTTTCACATAACTATTAACAGATAAAAATGTACATAATTTGGCGTCTATTATTACGAGAGTCAATCATGTTTGGATTGCGGAAATTAGTGGTCAGGTTTTGTATTTATTTTGGCAAAGTTAGGTTACCTGAGATATTATCTTGCTATTGAAGATTACACAAAAAAAAATGGAAGCTGAAGCATTTCTTAAACAGACGTAAGTAGAGGTTTTTGTTAATGTTTACTAAATATATCATCAATGTGTGATTATTTATAAAATTACAATATAACCACAACAAATATTGCTTCTATATGTAGGTAGACATGTTTTAAACTTTATTGGACTTATTTTAACAAAAAAAAATTAAGAGTATTTTTTGTGAACTGTTTGTTTCTAATAGTAATAATAAATTCTGGCACAAGGATTCTTTGCACACATTCTAAAAGTGTAACTGCTCACTTTCACATTATTAGATCTTATGACGCTAGTACGAAAATAAATCGTCTACCAAAATGATAAATGTTTCTATAAAATATTGTATAAATTAATATTTAAGATAATCTTATGACAAAATACGTTTTGTTCAATTTCCTGTGTCACACAGAAATTTAAAGAACGCGTAAAAAGTGTAATATTTTGATATTCTGTCTGAATATATATATATATATATAAAAAATATATATATATATATATATATATATATATATATATATATATATATATATATATATATATATATATATATATATATATATATATATATATATATATATATATATATATATATATATATATATATATATATATATATATATATATATATATATATATATATATATATATATATATATATATATATATATATATATATATATATATATATATATATATATATATATATATATATATATATACAAGGTGGTCCAAAAACAAGATATTGCTATACACTTTGGATTTTTAAATGAAAACCCCCATTTTTCTCTTAATTTTTAGATTCTCCATGAAGTTTTTAGTGAATTTTGTTATAAAGTTTATATCCATTGTCAATCGTTGTGAAGCTATTTGAGTTTATAATGAAATTCTAGAAGTAGTGATAATAAGGGCATATATCGTAAAAATAATAATCAAATAGTTTCCATAGCCACAATACTTTACTTTAAAATTATAAATAACTCTACAAGTATTTGAAAAAACAAACAAACAGTTATACGCAAATTAAAGTTAAAGTAAACATTAATTTGCTATAAAGAGGTAGGTCAATGTAGTAATAAGTACTGAAAGTAGTGTTTATTTACCGCAATGCAATAATAAAGATTTTGTTTCAATCTGTTTCTGACATTTTCAAGCATTTAAAGCAAATGTCGAATTATTTGTCTACATTCAGCAGAAGATCTTAAATAAAATCTGGCGTCGTACTAAAAACTTTACTTTTAAAATGCTCCCAAAGAAAGTAATCTAAAGAGTTTAAGTCCGGAGAACTCGGCGGCCACTCAATGGGGCCTCGTCTGCCGATCCACTGATTCGGGAAATGGGTATCCAAAAACTGTCGTTCTGGAACCACATTAGTGCGGTGGTGCACCATCTTGTTCTCGGCGGCCACTCAATGGGGCCTCGTCTGCCAATCCACTGATTCGGGAAATGGGTATCCAAAAACTGTCGTTCTGGAACCACATTAGTGCGGTGGTGCACCATCTTGTTCCTATTATTTTGGTAATTTGTGGCCCTATTTTTTTTAACATGTCCAAGTACGTCTCGCCCGTCAAGTTTCTAGGCATACGGAAAGGTCATTTATTTTTTCAGGATATATGATATATCGACAATTATGTCTATTTACAGCACCATGTAAATAGAACGTACATACACTCATCTGAGAAACAAATATTAAATAACAGATTTGTATTGTTGATTAAACGTTGGGAAATTAATTCGCAAAACTCCAACCTTCTATCAAAATGGTCTTCATTAAGCTCATGGACAAACTTTATCTTGTACGGGTGATATTTATTGTTTTTTTTTAAATTCTTTGTACTGTGGAGCGGGTAAATCCTGAAGAAGTAGCCAGTCCACGAGTGCTTTGGGTGTTGTCAAGTGCTACGTGTCCCAAAACTACCCAAAACTGCTTCTGCTGCTAGCCACATACTTGTCGTTATTTTTGTCTGGATGTAACGCATTAAACAACCCTTTCCTAAAACGAATAAATCAGTGTTCAATGTTTTTCCTACGACCACTTAGGAAAATGAACATATTCGCACTCTCTACTGCTTCGGAAACATGAATATTTCACACGCATACTGATTTTCATTTTCCTCTCTAGTGAGAAAAACAGTCCTCCCCCCTCTCTAGAGAGGAAAATAACTGACAACCAATTATGTCTTAAATATAAGCTATAAATCGTTTTCAAACAGAATTATATCTAGTACGCCATGAGTTACGCAACAAAAACAAAACGTAGTCCTAGCACGTCAGTCGAGTGACAATTTAATTCTGATCGTTTGTTGTTGGTATTTAACGTGATTTAATATAAAAAATTCGGCTAAAATGGAGACTGATAGTGAAATTGAAAATACACCACCAGAAATAATACAAGTATTTTCCTCTCTAGAGAGAAAAATACTTTCCTCTCTAGAGAGGAAAATGTATTCCACGAGTAAATAGATTGCAACATAAAAAAAATAAAATTGAGGTCAATATTTTGTGGTCGTAGGAAAAATAGTGTACACAACTCGTTAGAAAGTGAATTTCCCACACTCGTGTAAAATCTTTCACTTTCCACACTTGTTGTCGAGCTTGTTGTGTAATATACTATATCACAACTTAGTAGGTAACTACTAGGTTGGTAACTTAACAATTTGAAATCAAAGACAAAGTTTTTCTATGACATTCGATGACAGACGGATGCTAAATGTTCTTGATGGTATCCATGATTATTATTTTCCATTATTATTAATATTAAATTAAGTTAGTCAAATTTTATTATAAACTCAAGCAATGCCATCTATAATAGAATAGCCTGCGGGCGAAAATCATGACGTCACGCAAAATGGATATTACGAAGTAAGCGCGCGATTTATAAATGTGTTGGATGGTACATAAAAAAATACAATTTATGGCTCAAAACATGTAATATTTGCTTGTAATTAAAAAGTAATATAGATTACAAATATTAAAAATGGATGATGATAATAATAATAATGTTAATAATAATATACTTTATTTGGGATTGGATTATGCATTAAGTACAAAAAAAAGTGAAATGAAATGATGTCAGAAAAAATGGCTTAATGTATACCGGTATTTACAGGGATATTTAACATTTAAAAAAAAAAAATAGTTACAATTAAAATACTACAAAAAATAGTACTACACAAATTATGAAACATACAAATTCAGATATTTTTATAATTTACAATTAATAATGTTTAATTAGGCTTCATTTAGTTAGTAACTGAGTGAAAATGTAAAAACTAATTTTATACGGAGGATTAAAAAAGATGCCCCATGTTAATTTTTATTCAACTTCATTTCAACATTTTGAGTAAAAAATCCAAGAAAATTAATGGAAATATTTATTTATTAGAACAAATTAAATGCTCGTTATTTTATACACAGTGCATATTACATTTTCCAGTAAATTTATCCAAAGAAACTAAATATTCGATAAGAATAATAGATGTTCGATAAATCTAATAAATGCCAGATATAAAATTTAGAACTTCCAAAAATAATAAAAATTTGATAAAAATATTAAAAACTTGATAGCGTTTTGCGTTTGGGGCAAAAAGGCGTTCGGTACTTTTGGTCAGCACTTGGTTATAGATTAATAGTTTTGGTTAGTTTTTATAGAGAATACAACTTATCGAGCGTTTATATTATTCTAAAATGCAAAATTTTATTTAATAGTGAACATTAATTATCAAACATTTATAATATGTTTTAGTGCACATTTCATTAACATACCAAACAGAATTTACCGTGCAAATGGTATATTTAATACTGTGATTTTAGAATAAATATAAGGCATTTCTTATTATTTTATCCTTTATTTTGATTTTTTTATCGAACATAATATAATTTTTTATTTTTTTTATCTGCAATTATCAATAAATTATCGGGCGTTAATGCCGACCCTTTATTTATTAGGTTTAAAACGTTTTAAAAGTGGCATAGATTTTGTAGTGGCCGTATCATTGCGTTTTTAAAATAAATTTTTAACAATACATGTCTTTGTTTTCACAATATATTTAATAATATTGTTTACTTTGTGAGCTTAACAGTTATAGCCTAAAAATAAGTTTATATCAGAGTTATAAATATTATCTAATATTGGTTCTATAACAATATTTATTATATTTACTAGTTGTAACAACTTTTTTTTTATCTTCTACTCACTTTGTACCCACTTTTCTTGTTCTTTGGGATCCTGTGGAAAACCAAAACGGGATATTTTAGGTTGCCCAGGGTAATTTCCCTTGCAAAAAGGGACACAACAAAGGTGAGGCATAGTACCAAATTGGTCACAACACTAGGACACTAAAATTTTAATGGTGAATTATAAGAAACACTAAAGGCACAATAAAAAAAACCCATTCTTTTAGGTTATGTCACTACCAAAACGCGTAGTTTTTTTGAGATTTGTATCAGTTACACAGATTTAGATACACTAATAATCTTTTTGACAGTAATTCTTTATATTCAAAACACAAAAATAATACTCTTACATTACAATAAAGCCGATAACGAAAACCCACTGACAAAATTTGATTAAATCCAAGAATGAACAGCTGATCGACTAAATAAAAGCCTGCGCGCAGGCTATTCTATTATAGATGACAGTGACAGACTCAAGTAGCTTCACAACGATTAACGATAGGTATAAACTTTATTGACAAAAGTTGCTAAAAACGTTAGGGACAGTCTAAAAATAAAAAAACGGGGTTTTCGTTTAAAAATCTAAAGTGTAACGCAAGTAACGCAATATCTTGTTTTTGGACCACCCTGTATTGTACGGCTATAGATGAAAAGACGTCCCGCTAAAAATCAAAATTGACGTGTTCGAGCGTTTTTCCCATAATATACCAGGAGAGTTATAAATAGGGATGCGACATATTTTCGAATAAAAAATTGAATGTCTCTGTGCGTGTCTCTCTGGGGTCAATTCTGTCTCACAATAACGACTGAACGCAAATTCTGAATTAAACGAAATTTGGTACATTTTTTTTGGAAAATCAATAGCTTTTATAAAATTTATAATATTAGTTTTTTGTTACAGAAGACTCAGATAAAATATTAATTTAATTTTTCTTTTTTAAACTGTTATGGATACAATATTAAACTTAAAATAAAAACAAATAAACATATCTGATTAAAACTGGGCGATTGTATAAAACAATAAGTAGATAAGAGTGTTAAGAGTGTAAAGGGATTTAAATTTTTCTAAGTTAAAACAAAAAAAAATATCTAACGGCCCAGTGATGATCGCGTTGTTGAATTTAGCAATGGACTTAGCAATTGTTAAAAGTTAACAACGGTTTAGAATGTTTAACAAAATGTCAGATTTTGACAGGTTGCCTACTAACATCATTGAATAACACTGATAATGACGTTTTGTTAAACATTCTAAACCGTTGTTAACTTTTAACAATTGCTAAGTCGATTGTTAAATTTAACAACGCGATCTACTCGGCCGTTAGACTATCTCTTGTAACAAAAATTAGCGATGGTCACCTTTAAGTCAAAATTTTGAATTTTAGCAAATCCCAATTTCGTTGAAAAATTTGGTGAATGGTCAAAAAGACGGACTTCCAATACGGTAACATAGGTTCAGCTTTAGATGCGGCCAAACTTTTTTATTTTGTTTATTTATAAAACATTTTTTAAAATTTGTTTTAGTTTACAAAGTTGTAGTATAAATAAATCTCGGTAACTTTGGTAAGCATATAGCACACCAGCTTAAGTATGTACTAAAACTTCTTTCTTCAAATAATTTAAATTATAGTAGTCAATAGTAAATTAATGCTGTTAACAATAAAAAAAACAGTAATTTTAATATAACGTACAGTGTCTGCGGTTTTTTTGGGAGCAATACCAAGTATTATTATAAACGAAAAATGTATATTATTAGCCCAATCAAATTGTCATTTAAAATAGGGCCCAAGTAAGCATGAAATAGGCTATTTAGTTTTATTGTTTAAATTAGTCTATTAGGGTGGTAATAACAGTTATCTGTAGTTTCCCACAAAAATTTTTGATGGGAGAACTTTTGAAAGCCCAAAAACCACGAAAACTAATAGTCCCGCGCCTATTGTTTTTATTTTTCTGCACTTTTTTAAAGAGCATTAAATTTCCTACAATTTTTATTTACTGAAGTCTCGTCTAACTCTAACAGCAGGCGTGCTACAACCCGTGAAAAATTGTCTATTATTGGCAACATTGCAAAAAATCACCAAATCATCCTATTAACTCCTTCATATTTATTTAAGGGTCGTCCAGAGTGTTATAAGAAAAAGCGGAGGAGTGAAGGAGGAAGGGGCGTAGTTAGGAGGGAGGGGTGACGCACAGTGTTACGATCTTATGGTACGACGCGACAAAAATCACAAGTCTGATTACACCAAATGCAATTTAAAAACAAAAATAAATTGTTAGCCACAGCCCGTCGCTTATAATTTTTAAGGGGTTTTTAAAGTTTTGGTGCCACGACTGGGGTATACAGTGAGTCCCTAAAATAACCTATATATCATTCAAAATTCGGGTATTTTTTTTTTCGAAAAGACGCTTGGATCCGTCGATTTTTTTTATTTTGGTTGGGGTTTTTGGCATAATAATTTCATGTATACAGTGTGACCGAAATACAACAGAGCTTACTTAATTTTTTAAAAATTAAAAAATAAAACATATTAATATAAGTAAAAAAAAATTATATAAAACTACTTAACATAAAAACCAATTCTTGAAATTAGCAATAGCTTGCAAAACAAAGTAAATAATCAAAAATGAATCATAAATAAAATTTTAGGCTAATTATTCTAAATCAGAACTACTTGATTCTTTAATTAAATTTAAGTTACAAAAAATCTAAAGAAATAGAGGAATCCACAGGATTTTTGATAAACATACTTTTCTAACTAAAAATCGAATTTGGTAGAGTTTTTCTTAGATTTTCTAATTATATTAATATTTGCAGATATTCTAGAGCACTTACGGACATTATTTAATCAAATTTTTCATCATTCTTTATATCTTGCTTCCAAAGCATTTTCCGAAACCTGACCAACTGGTAAGTCAAAAAATTCGATTATATCACCCCCGTGAACTAATACCTTATGAACTGTACTGGGCATATAGTACCAATTATACATTGATAAATATAATGTTCTTGTCTGATCTAATGAAAATTTAAATTTATTTGTATTAATTTTGCTAAGATGCTATAATTTTTAAAATTAAACAAACATTTTTTATTAATTCACAATTTACTCCAGTGATTTCTGCACTTATTTGTGGGTTATGGAAAAAATGCCTAGCAGAATTTCCATTATTTGTGAGGTCATACCAAGGCTTAGGTTTATCAATTATTAGACCACCTATTCTAGATTAAAATTCACTTTGGATTCTTTTTTTTGTTGTTTTCAATTATTTTTTTAATTTTTTTTTGCCTTTGACTTGCCAACTTTTAATTTCTAATCGATATGATATGTGCAGCAGGCACTCAAAAAAACGTATTTAACAATGTAAATTTGACAAACCAATATATTTGAAACACTATTTAAAACACTTTCATCAAACATGGTTAATAGCATTTCGTATGAGATTTTTACAGAATTACCTTTACAGATTAGCTCATAAAGTTTTAATGCGTTTATTGATGATAATATTTATTTCTTAAATACAAACTTTATCGGCTTTTTTTAGTCAACCATTTTTAACCCTAATCAATTTTATGATTCTTATTATACTTTGGACGAGTTATAAAGAAATATAAAGGAGTTATTAGGGTGATTTGGCGATTTTTTGCAATGTTGGCAAAAATAGACAATTTTTAGCTTGCTTGCTGTTAGAGATAGACGAGACCGTAGTAAAAAAATGCATAAAATTTAATGCTCTTTAAAAAAGTATAGACTAAAAAAATTAATAGGACTATTAGTTTCTAAGATATACCGAAAAAACTGAAAAAAGTTCAAAAAAATTGTGGTTATTGGGCTGTTCCCATCAAAAACTTTGGTGGGAAACCACAGATTACTGTTATTAGCACCCTAATAGATCAATTAAAATAATAAAACTAAATAGCCTATTAATGCTTACTACGATATACTATTTGATTGGGCTATATTGTTGAATCAGCTCATGTTAACTTTTGGGGAATTATAAAAGTGACACTGACTATTTTTTTTGTATTTTTACAACTTTCTAGACAACATTTGGACTACCATGTTTTGATAATAATATTACATATCAAAATGCAATTAATATTGCAGGTAATTGTCTCGACTGTTTTCTCTCCAATTTTGACTAAATTTGCGTATAGGCGGTTTAGGCGCTGATTACAACCCGAAAAAATTTTTCGGCAACGTTTGTTTCGAGATATTCATTCAAAGTTGAAAATCAAACTAACCACATTTTCAATACATTTCCTTCTTTTTGTAAATTTTAATTTTTACATAAAGCTCACAATATTTTATAAACATTTTAAAACCTTGTATTTTTATTTATTTTACACCTTTATTTGAATTAAATGCGAACTTTCAAGTTCAAAGACAGCAGCCATATTTGCTATGTATACATGGTTTCCAGTTGGGCGTGGAAAGTGAATGTTTGCAATTAAATGGGAAAAAGGTGTAAATTAAATATAAAAACAAGTTGTTAAAAGGTGTTTGTAAAATATTGTGTGCCAATGTAGTGTAAAAATCAAGAATTCTGTGCAAAAAAAGAGGAATAGTGTAAATAAGGTTAGTTTGATTTTCAACTTTGATGATGAATATCTCGAAAACGAAACGTTGCCGATTTTTTTTTTTGCAGATTCGTAATCAGCGCCCCAAAAAACCCCCGTATACCGAATTTGGTCAAAATCGGAGAGGAGGCAACTTTGGAGACACTTACTATATTGCAAGCATTAGCCACATGGCGCGCACGATTGTTCACCTGACAACTGCACACAGCCAATAGTGTCAACAGACAGTTCCTATTTGACCTCCGATCAGTGAAGTGCTCGCGATAAAAAAATACATAGTTTTTTCCGGGAAGGCGGCTGAAAGAGCTGTATCAACGGCTTTTACCATGGGGGACCAAGAAGAAACTTAAGCCAAACGATGGAGTCCTTCTTCTGGGGCTAAGCGCTGTGAGCGATGATTCCTATATCTGTTTCTTTCTGGGAGCCCCACGCACGAGGAATTTTCCTAATGGCGGAAGATGGTTGCGCGCTCAGCAAGAAGGAGCAGTACTGACAGAAAACGGTTATGCGCGATACCAGTAGCAGTCTTCCTGGTCGGACGTCCATTTTTTGTGCCTTGCATCGATAAGAAAATATTTTAGAAAATTTTGAGAATTTAAGTTTTTGAAAAGTTCGGAATTTTTGGGGGCTACAGAGCCGACTATCCAGAAGTTCCACGTACAAAGCTGGAAGCGCACGTTGATAACAACGTGTGTCTGGAAAGGAGAGCTGGTTGAACGTCCACCGACGGAGACCAAAAAAAGTGAAAGCAAAGCAAAGTGTCAACAGACCACTCTCTTTATTTAATTTTTTTTCCAAGATCGCGCCCAGCAGCCATCCTGAAATTTTCATCTGTCAATTTTACTCTAAAATATGGTATTCATGCATCACTTGCATTACCTCAAGTTTTAATATTTTGAATTGATCCGTTCCAAAAATAACGAGGAGGGGGGCATTAAGAAAAGCACTGTATAGAGATATCACAACGTAAAGATATGGTAAAATTTTGGGGTGCCCATTTCTTCGCCATCGACTCAAATCAATTTAATAAAAAAAGTTAGTATTGCATTAAAAATAAAATACCTTTAGTTAGTATTTTTCTAAAATAAAATATACTAACAGCATTTTCTTTGAATATTGAAGAATAAATGTCAAACTCAGTAGGTTTTTTTAATTATTTTTTTTTAATTTTTAAAAATTACCTAATATTATAATTAATAAATTTGATAAAGATAATAAAATAGGTGCAAATCTCTGATAATGTCGAAGTAATGAAAATATTTTCCTAATGACAGTTTTATTAGTTAAACCTGTGTAAACATTCTCTTATGCTGTTTGGTTTCTAAATGTTTTTATTGCATAGTTTTATTACTTGTTATTTATAAAATTAAGTTTTTGTTAAGTCGTTTACTGTTTTTGCCATACATTTTATAAGTTTGTTTTAAGGTTTAATATTATTAGGCGTTTAGGTAAAATATATTTTCCAGTAACCAATCATAGAATATTTTCTTTCTTTATTAACGTGTGGCTTTCTTTAGGTAATAAATATAATGCAATAAGAAAATTGTAATGCAAATTTCCTTTAATGTTATGGTAATATTTTTAAGTTAGCTGAATATGTTCTATAAAAGTCTCCTAGTAAAACCATGGTCGTGGATAGGATCTCTCATTTTGGTTACAACATATTATTACATTGAATAAAAACAATAAAACCCAATAAAACAAATATAAAAATAATTATATTTAATAAATAGCAGTAAATAATATTTTTATTTGCACTATATTTAAAAGTAACAAAAATATTAATTATCTTCTAAAAATTAAAATTTTAAAAGTTCATAAGAAAATCACATATTGTATATTATATTGTTCCGTGACACCCCGTATAAAAACACGGATCCTGGTTTTACACCTTTTTATTGGATATCAGGTTTACAAACGTTTATATGGTAACACTTTAATGTAACGTAATAACAGGTAATAATGACAACTGTTTAACCTTTAACTGTCTGTCAAGTTCTTCTCTCTTTGCTAGACAAAACTAAACTGGCCTGTGCGGACTTTCCTCGCGCTTTTTATAGTAAAGTGAAAAAGAATGCAAAAGTCTGGAAAAGTCTAGAATTATCTGGAAGAATTCTTTTACTACAGGATGTAACAAAAGTGTAAAAAGGATGTCTCCAGCGCCCTAAGGATAATCCGCAATGACCGTCGAAAAAGGGAAACACTATGGTAACCTATTTTAAATAAATTATTAACCTAAATAAAATAACTCTAACCTTTTATATTTCTAATAACTAAACACTAACTAAAGTCCATAACATTGCCCCCTCCCAAGTTTTGATCGTCTCGATCAAGTATCTTCTCGATCTTGATAGCGACAGTGCCGTTCTAGATGTACAACTTTCATCTTCGCCTGTGGGCTCTTCTGAATTCGGTACACCAGACCATTAAGCCGGGTTACTACTTTATATGGTCCTTTCCATGACTTCTGCAGTTTCGGTGAACGCCCCTTGGTTCTTTTTGGATTATATAACCTAACTTTTTCACCGACAATGAATCCCTTATGATTAGCTTTCAAGTCATAGCGGGACTTCATACGGTCACTTTCTTTTTGTAGCTTATTGCGAACCCCTTCGTGTATTCCTTGCAGCTGTTTACTGAGTTGACTAACATAATCTTCTGCTGGTTTTTCATTGGTAGAAGGTCGTCCAGTAAGTAACTCAACTGGAAGGCATAACTCCGCTCCAAAAATGACTTTTGCAGGTGACGTTCCAGTTGTTTCGTGAACTGCGGAGCGATAGGCTAGTAAAAACGGCTGTATACAGGTGTCCCAGTTACTTTGTTGGTCATTTACCTTAGTTTTCAGGTAGTTATCAAGAGTTCTGTTAAATCTTTCGACCATTCTATCTGATTGGGGATAAAGGAGTGTAGTTCTGGTTTTATAAATACCCAGGAGATTACAGAGGTTCTTGAATAGATCGGATTCAAAGTTTCTACCTTGATCAATATGCATTTCTCTTGGTATTCCATATCGGCAAATTCATTGTTGAAATAGTACGTCGGCAATAGTGGTAGCTTCTTGATTTGGTATTACGTAGACTTCCGGCCATTTGCTAAAGTAATCCATCGCTACCAACATATAACGATTTCCAGATTTACTTATTGGAAATGGTCCTGCTATGTCTATGGCAATTCTTTCAAAAGGTGCACCTACATTGTATTGCGTCATCTTGCCATGGCTCCGTGCCTTAGGTCCCTTGCTGGGAGCGCAGTCCTTACACATTTTGCACCAGTCTTAATATCGGCAGACTTCCCAGCCAGTAGAACCTTTCCCGAACCCTTTCAAGACTCTTCATAACTCCGAAATGGCCACCGCCTATACCATTGTGCAAGGCTTGCAATACCCTTTTGGTTGGTAGTATTGTTTGATAGGTATGGCTTTTGCCGTCAGAACTTTCCCAGACTCTTTTCAATAGGCCATCTTTCATTACCAAAGAGTCCCATATGGCCCAGTACTCTTTATATCTCGCAGACTTTGAAGCTACTTTTTGATATGAGGGTCGTTCTAAATTTTCTGTCTTAAGTTTTACAATATCTCCAAAATCAAGATCCTCAGGAAATTACCAGTCTTGCAGAGCATCAGGTAGTTTACTTAAGGAAATTCACAGGTGTAGTAAAGGTATGGGTATATTATATTAGCAGGTTGACAGGTACCAATTTTGTCACCTTGTTGGACTTGTTGAGAGTAATCCTTCAGGTTCATCATTCTGACAACTACCGTATTTCTTTTGTTTTGCGTCAGAGTTTTGCGGGTAGAATTCCTTTAGCGTATAGTGGACTATTTTCAATTGGTTCAACTAATAGGATTTCACCTTCTTCTAAGTCTTCACCTTGCTTGGATAATGGCTTCTGAATTTGGGGGTAACATGACATTTTCTGTAAGTACAACTTCTCGAATGGATACTTCATTGTTCCGTTGAAATCTCATTACAATCTCTTTATTATTAGTTCGCAGTATTCGTTGTGGAAGGTCAAGTACAAACTTTTGATGTTCCAAAATGTCAAGGCCAAGGATAACTTCGTCCATTATGTCAGCAACAAACACAACGTATATAAAGGTTGTCGTCCCCAAAGGTTATTCTGGCTTCATGTATTCCTTTAAATGGTATGACTTCTCCATTAGCAGATTCCAAAATGTAATTTTCTCTGGACGGAATATTTGCAGTGGGCTACAATGTTCGGCCTTACGATAGTATGTGTGGAACCAGTATCTAGTACCATTTCACATTCCCGACCACATCATTTCCAGGTACTACCAAGCGGGAAAACCATTATTTTGCAGCCGGGATACTTTTATTATTGATGTTGATGGTTGGTAGCACCTAGCCAGCTTTCGCCCTTGAAAGTTTTCTGGCCTACTTGCAGGGGAAATTGATTTGGTACAATTTCTTTGGACATGCCTCTCTTGCACTTCCAGCAAAGCATGCCGTTTGTTCGTCGAAAAGTCATACTGTTGTTCCGTCTGTTTGCTTTTACGTACGATTTCTTGTAACTCACTTAAAACTCTTGTCAAATCGTTGTCAGAATTGCCTTCTTCTGGTACAAAAGTTCATTCTTCGAAGTCTTGTTATTCCTGGATGTTTGTTTAGCTGTTTCAAATTGAAGTGCATAGTCAAGAGCTAGATATTTTCTTAAGTCTGGCCATTCTTAACGCCTGGTTCATATCCGGATCACGTAAGCCTTCAATGAAACTACCTACTGCTAGTTCTTGTTTAATTTCTTCTGGATAGCTGGATATGTCAGATTTATTAGGCGTACAATATCAGCTTCGTACTCTTAAAGGCTTTCGTTGTATTTTTGTCTTCGTCCTTGCAGCTGTGCCTTATAAATCTCCTGCAAGTGGTTTGCCATCTCGTTTCTAGGAACATCACAATGGATTCATAGTCACATTGCTCTCCTCGGGAACGTTTCTTAAAACCTCCATAGCTTCAACTCGAATAGCAAGTACTAGGGCACGTACCTTCTCTTGTGAACTCCATTTATTACCATTGCAAGCTTCAAATTGTCGAGATACGTAACCCAGGGTATCTTGCCATCAAAAGTTGGTGGTTTCATTATAGTTGTTTGCGGTACCACTTTCTGAGACGACGCCTGTACTAGCTACCTTTTGAATTTGTCGTTGTAAATGTGGAATTTCTTGCTGCATTGGGCCTTGAACTAACAGTACAGTCTGTTGTATGTCTTCTATTTCTTCTTTAACATCTTCTTTGGTAGTTTTAGTTCAAGCAGCATTTGTTTTCTCATCTCGTCTTGATTTTGTTGAAATTCTCCTTTTAGATGTTTTCGAATTCTGACCATCTTTTCTTTTAGCTCTAGTTTCATTTCTTTCTGGCTTTTAATGTTTTTGAATTTTCATCTGTTGTATGTTTCTGCTTGACAGGTTTTGATTTCACGTTCATTTCGTTTTGATTAGTCTTATTTCTTCTTGACTTTCCTTATTTCTTCTTAATTGGTCTTCATTTCTCTTTTAAGATCCCTCTCATGGATTCTTGGCTGGTCTTCATTTCTTTCTTCAGATCTTCTTCATGGATTCTTGGCTGGTCTTCATTTTTTTCTTCAAATCTTCCTTTATGGATTCTTGACTGGTCTTCATTTCTTTCTTCAAATCTTCTTGGCTGGCCATCTTTGCTTCATCATGCAGTTAATTCTTCCATAGTGCTGTTCTTTGGTCTCAACAGACATTCAAATATTCTTAATTACTTTCGCTTTCTTGTAGGTCCTCGTTCCGCTTCTGACACCAAATGCTTCGTGACACCCCGTATAAAAACACGGATCCTGGTTTTACACCTTTTTATTGAATATCAGGTTTACAAACGTTTCTATGGTAACACTTTAATGTAACGTAATAATGACAACTTTTTAACCTTTAACTGTCTGTCAAGTTCTCCTCTCTCCGCTAGACAAAACAAACGGCCTGTGGGACCCTCCCCCTTTTATGTAAAGTGGAAAAGAATGGAAAAGTCTAAAAGTTTAGAATTGGGAAGAATTCTTTTACTACAGAATGTAAGAAAAGGTAAAAAGGATTCTCCAGGCCCTCAGGATAATCCCAATGACCGTCAAGGGAAACACTAAGGTAACCTATTTTAAATAAATTATTAACCTAAATAAAATAACTCTAACCTTTTATATTTTTATAACTAACACTAATAAAGTCCGTCTATTAACATGTTGCTATAGTTTAAAATTTTAAATTTCTGACCTTATTGTATATTTTGTATAAATTTGATTTTCAAAGAATCCCTATCGTTCCTATGACTAGCACAATGGGCAGAAAAACATTTTTTCAATTTTTTTCATACCTATGGTCTAGAATTTTATATAAATTTTTATTTAATTTTCACCCCTTTAAAAGTAGCATTCCATGTGCCTATTTTAAATAATCTGTCAAAATTAAAAGTTTTATTTTACTTCCTAAACCAAGTTTGGTTTAATATAAAAATAATATAACTTTAGAATTAGACATTGACAAAATTTTTACTTTAAATTTAAATTTGCAATGGACACAGTTTAGAATGTTTAACAAAACGTCATTGTCGTTTATTAAATATTTTGTGGCAACCGTAAAATTGACTTTTGTTAAACATTCTAAACCGTGTTAACTTCATTGTTAAAAGTTAACGGGGAAAATGTTTCAAAATGTCGGACAGGTTCCTACAAAATCATTGAATAACCTGACAATGACGTTTTGTTAAACTTCAAACCTAACCATTGTAAATTTAACAACCGTCATCACTCGGCCGTAAGACTCTCATTTTCTTGTTATCGGAGACAAAAATTTTTAACACAGACCTACAGACAAATTTAGAATTTTATTAGAAAATCTGTTAATTATGATTATGAGATTTCAAAGATATCACTTGGATCCGGTCACTAGAATCTAATTTGAGTTTTAATAAATTCTGTATTTTAAAATTTAGTTAAATTAAACCAAAAAAAAAAAAACCTACTTATTCTTATCTCGTACCTTTTAATGAAAGGTTTTAATGTAAAAGCGGGCCAAAACTCCCCTCAACGATAAGTCGCAAACGGGAATTTTGGAAAATGGCCAACAGTTGACAAAAGTATATTTTAAATAAAATGCAAAAATGAATTTGGCCATTAGGAAGACACCGATCCCCAAAAAAAAACACGACAAAAATCCAAAAACTCCAAAATGTTTGACTCGACTGCAATTTTTTAATACACATTGGTAAGAAGATCTTACTACTTTGTTTAGAATACCATATTTAAAGTATTTAAATTTCCAGTGCCAAAACAAAATTTAAAGCGCGACGATATTACTGTACTGACTAGGTTTCAGACAAATACAAAAGTAGATGTCAGGGTTTTCCCTTATAATTTGGCATGCTTTTAATATATTATTTAAAGAAATAAAGTGGTTATGACAAAAGTTTTGAATTTTTATGACGATTTTAGATATGACATTTAGAAAACAACTGAAGATCGCAAATAGAAAATCGAAAATTATTTTTAAATGAAACTTTTTAGCCAGTTTCCAAACCCAAGGCGTTCTTTTTACTTTTCGAGTTAACATCAATTTTTTTCTTCAGTGACAAGCGATTTCGTTTAGGGGACATGATTAAACACTTTTCGATTCCGAACACGATATCTTTATTCTTATGAATTTAGGACACAACTAAAATATAATGTGAAGATAATCCCCCAAGCCACTAATGCTATTTTAACCTGGCCATAAATATTATTGTTGGGTATTTTCACCTTTAAAATTTGCGGAATACAATCATAAAATAATAAAATTAGCCCAAAAAACTTCCGGCCATTATAAAAAGGTTGATTTACCTAAAATAGGTTATAAAAATTAAGATTTGTCTGGCCGTGGCTGTTTTATAAGGGTGTCCATTATCTAGGGGTTTTTATATACGGGATTTCCTATAAAGCAGATTTTTGTGGCTTGAAAGTGGGCGATAACACAGGTGGCCGATATAAAAGGGTGTCCGTTAACACAAGTTTTACTGTATTTTTAAAAAGAGGAAAACGGAAAGATAACATATTTTCAATAAAACACAGGGTGTTACATTAAAAAAATATATTAATTACTATTTTTCTATTCTCGGATCATCATTTGTTTTTCTTAATATCACATCTAAAAACTTCATAAAAAATCCTAAAACTTTTGTCTTAACCACTTTTTTATATTTTTTTAAATAATACCTTCGGATCATCATTTGTTTTTCTTAATATCACATCTAAAAACTTCATAAAAAATCCTAAAACTTTTGTCTAAACCACTTTTTTTATATTTCTTTAAATAATACCTTTAAAAGCATGACAAATGATAGGAAAAAACCTTTTACATGCGCTCAAAATAGAGTTAGAAGTCTTATTTGCCAGTTGAGTTGATAGATATGTTCTATATGGTTATGGCAGAAAAAGACATTGTCGGGTACTCGCCAAAAATCTTTATACAATGGGACCGCTACGGTCCTGGTCCCTGGGTATAAAGGCTGAATATGCTCAACCCCATTGACAGATCGCCTAAAACGTTTATAGAGGTCAATAGGGCTGAGCCTGAGCACCCTGGGCTCTATACTTTGGGCCAAGGACCGATGTGGTGCTTTTGTATAAAAATTTTTGGCGTGTACCTAACAAGGACTTTTTAATAGTCAAGTTGATGCTTCCTCCATTATTAAGGGATATTCTAGTCTAGAAGTTCGAATTTCGGGCGTTTTTGACTGTCGATAAAAAAGCAATTCATATTTTGGCTATCCATTTTTTATCATTTATTTATTTACATTATAACAATTCACAAAACAAAACAAAAATTTGTAATTGACAAAGTTACACGCTGTTGAGTAGAGGAAAAAAAGGGCTATTTCCATCTTGTCACGATTCGTCTCTTATGATCATCTAAAAATAAAAAAAAGGTAGATTTTTTACCAGTACAAATGTTTTATGGCAGGGACCAGAAAAAAATCTTGTAAAATTGCCGTTTCTCAAAAAGTTCGTTTTTTTCAGTTATTTTTAACTCGTCAATTAACGTCAATTAGGAAAAAGTAGTTTCGGAAAAACGTGTTTAAAAATTTTAAGTTAGGTTTCAGGTAGTCTAACAAATAAAACAATACATATTATATTACTTACATTTCATAATCAGCGTTCCGCTGCATATATCGAGGCCTTCTTCTCCTTAAATTGAATACTAAACCATTTCTCTTCGAAAGACGAGCACTTCTTTCTCCTTCGGAGCACTTGAAACTCGAAACTCAGAACTTTGATTCTAGTGTCATTGCGCCTAACAAAAACTTTAGCTATAACTTTTTAAATAATTCGAATTTCGAAAAATTCTTTTAAGGAGATATTCTTGACTCTAAACTTTCGAAATATGTTTTTTTTATTTCTTTAACTTTCTAGACTAAAATATATTATAACGTCAAAGGCTACAGCAAGAAAAAGCTTTTTTAAGCTAGGTTTCAACTTATGGATATTAATGTTGGTGCTAACAAGAGAGATAAAAAAAATGCATTTATTTATATAGGGTTCAACCTTTTTCTTCTTACTAAAACGCGCATATATAGGCACAAAGTTATATGGTTTGTTATTTATTTAAAATTTATGTGTATAACCATTTAGCAAGGCTGCCGCCCAAGCCGACCAAGCACAGCCTCCTAAATCTGGTTTGACCACGGCATTGTTCGCCTTGCCTCACGCATGGAGGTAAGTAACACCAACGATTATCTGTTACCCTATGGAAACACGCGGCATCGCCATTCGGGATGCCCATTCGTATTTTTGAATGTAACACGCGGGCTGGCCACATGGAGGTAAGTTACACACATAATTGCTTTTCAGAAAAGAGATACCTAAGTAATTTATTAATAAGGAGAAATAAAACCATTTTTTACCCGACTTCAAAAAAAGAGGAGGTTTTTAATTTGCCCATATGTATTTTTATTTATATGTTTGACAATTATTCCGTAGTTCAGAGGTCAATTTTTCTGGCTTGTTCGAAAATTCATCCCCTTAGGGGGTAAATAAGGGGATGGTCTATCTTTTGGACGGTCTTCGTTCGGGATAAATAAGTTTTACTCTTATATTTAGTGGCTTTCAACAAATAAAGAAAGTTTATTAAAAAAAAACATATAAAGAGGATGTTTTTAAACGCAGGAAATATTAAGAGATATTTAGTTTTTACGCCTAAATAAAATAGCATTCAAGTGAGATGGAGTCTGTAAAAAAATTATGTATATACTAGATGAAAATCCTGTCTCCACCAGGCGAGAGACAATATTAAGTAGCCTCTGTCTCCGTAAGACGCCTTTCGTACGGCTAACGGTAAAAAACACTTTTTTGCTCCTATTTTTATCCCGGGGGCGAAATTCAAAAAACGAGCTTCGTTAGGTTCTAGCCACTGCTAAAGACTACCACTGTGCCAAATTTCATGATTTTAGCTCAGGCCATAACTTTAGAATCACGTGGACAGACAAATAAATATATATACCTACGAACATATAAATATATCCACATTTAAAATTATATATATATATATATATATATATATATATATATATATATATATATATATATATATATATATATATATATATATATATATATATATATATATATATATATATAATATATATATATATATATATATATATATATATATATATATATATATATATATATATATATATATATATATATATATATATATATATATATATATATATATATATATATATATATATATATATATATATATATATATATATATATATATATATATATATATATATATATATATATATATATATATATATATATATATATATATATATATATATATATATATATATATATATATATATATATATATATATATATATATATATATATATATATATATATATATATATATATATATATATATATATATATATATATATATATATATATATATGTTAGTTCTTAGAGTTTCACGGATAGATGAATGTGAGTTGTTTTCATTCCGGGAGTATATCCGTTTGTCATTAGTTTTCCTTGCGGAAGTTTGCAGACGTTTCGCCAAGATCGCACTTGGCATTTTCAATGCTGTCTAACTGGTGTCAGAAGATTGACTGAGGTTATCTTCTGCAGTGGTCCCTTTTTATACGGTTCCTTGAGCGAAGGTTGTAACGCATGGTTGGTCTCATGTCTGAGGTGGGTGCATCAAGCGTGTCGCGTCATCACTGGTTGTTGGTGGTGTTTCAGGGTTTGTTTGGGCAAAATTGTCTTCCACGTTGTGGCTAGGTGTAGAGAGTCGTCCTTTGTTGAGTCCTCCACTTTTTTAATTTCTATGGCTTCACGGATTAGCCTTGTCTTGAAATGGTTTACGTTGGCCACCTGTTTGCAGCTGTCGAAGTCTATTGGTGTCCTGTTTCTAGGTGGTGTTGAAACAAGGCAGAAGTCATTTGCTTGTTACGAATTGCTAATTTATGCTCTTCCAATCTAAAAATTCTTCTGTTTGTTTTGTCCTATGTAGGTTTGTTGACAGGTACCGCATGCGATGCTGTATACTCCTTGGTTCTCTAGTTTTATTTTGTCCTTGGGATTTCTTATAGTGGATCAATGGTTTGTTGGGGTTTGTAGGCTGTGGAAATATTATGTTTTCGTAGGAGTCTTCCTATTTTGTCTGTGGTGCCTTTGATGTAGGGTAGGGTGGTTCTCACTTTATTTTCCAAGGGCTCTTGCTTCTTTGGCTGGACATGCGTTTGATTTATAGCTTTCCTTATCATATGTGATTTATAGCCGTTCTGTTTGAGGGTATTTGTTATATTACAAAGTTCTTCCTCTCTGTTGCTGTCGTCAGTCGGTTGATGGATCTGGAAATTAACGTAGTGGCAACTCCTTTTTATTTGCGATGGGTGGTGGTGGGAATCGGCGTTCAAGTACCTGTTGGTGTGAGTGGGTTTTCTATAGACAGTATGTTGTAACTTGCCGTTTTGGGTCCTAGTGACAAGTACATCCAGGAATGGTAGCTGGTTGTTTTCCTCAAAATCCACTGTGAACTGGATCCTCTGGTGGATGGAATTTAAATGATCTAGGAAGCCAAGTAGAGTTTCCTTGCCAAAGGGCCATACGACAAATACGTCATCAACGTATCTGAGCCATAGTTTTGGCTTTAGGTCAGCTGAATCGATGGCTTTCTTCTCGAAGTAGATCATAAACATGTTGGCTACTGCTGGCGAGAGGACAGATCCCATTGCTGCTCCATCTGTCTGGCGGTAGATTTGGGAGTCGAACCTGAAGTATGCGTTTTTTGAGGCAATGTCTTCAAGTTCGGTCACATGACTGGGGGAGATCTTCGTTGTCATGTATCTGCTGCAGTGCTTCGTCTACTGGTATGTTGGATACAAAGATTTTACGTCAAAGCTGGCGATAATGTCATCCTTGTCAAGTTTTAGAGTGTCAAGTATTTGTGTGAAGTGGACTGAATAGGAAATAGGAAGACTCCTACGAAAACATAATATTTCCACAGCCTACAAACCCCAACAAACCATTGGATCACATAAGAAATCCCAAGGACAAAATAAAACTAGAGAACCAAGGAGTCTACAGCATCGCATCGGTACCTGTCAACAAACCTACATAGGACAAACAAACAGAAGAATTTCGGCTAGACTGGAAGAGCATAAATTGGCAATTCGTAACAAAGCAAATGACTTCTGCCTTGTTTCAACACCACCTAGAAACAGGACACCAAATAGACTTCGACAGCTGCAAACAGGTGGCCAACGTAAACCATTTCAAGACAAGGCTAATCCGTGAAGCCATAGAAATTCAAAAAAGTGGAGGACTCAACAAAAGAGACGACCTCTACACCTAGCCACAACGTGGAAGACAATTTTGCCCAAAACAAATCCTGAAACACCACCAACAACCAGTGATGACGCGACACGCTTGGATGCACCCACCTCAGACATGAGCCAACCATGCGTTACAACCTTCGCTCAAGGAACCTATAAAGGAACCACTGCAGAAGATAACCTCAGTCAATCTTCTGAGCAGTTAGACAGCATTGAAAATGCAAGTGCGATCTTGGCGAAACGTCTGCAAACTTCCGCAAGGAAAACTAATGACAAACGGATATACTCCCGGAATGAAAACAACTCACATTCATCTATCCGTGAAACTCTAAGAACTAACATATATATATATATATATATATATATATATATATATATATATATATATATATATATATATATATATATATATATATATATATATATATATATATATATATATATATATATAATATATAATAATATATATATATATATATATATATATATATATATATATATATATATATATATATATATATATATATATATATATATATATATATATATATATATATATATATATATATATATATATATATATATATATATATATATATATATATATATATATATATATATATATATATAGATTTCATAGTTATTAATCCCATTTTGTATGATTATGAAATGGACCAACATGATATTTAGTTTCCTATGTTAGTAGCATAATAAAGAAAATAGTTATTTCGCTATTTTTCTGTCACCAAATCCTTTATTGTTTCCAGCGTATTTGCCAAGCGAATGTGTGCAACTAGCTTTGAAGGTCCAAAGGGAGCGTATAGTGCAAAGTAGCACTCGATATCACCAGTATTGTGCCAGTAAATTGGCCAGTTCGCATGTTACTTTTAAAACTACGACTGGCATGCCGAATGACGATGCAGCGTGTTACTTACCCCCATGCTTGCCGCACTTACCCGTATAATATCTGCGTTTCGCGGTAACGATAATAAAGAAGCCACGTAGGGCAGCCACGCTAAAGGGGTACGCACATTATGATATTCTACTTTTTTTATACCTGAAATTTTATTGAAACCAATTAAATTACGAAATAGTGTTTTTTACGAAAATCCAGTGGCGTTCTTAATTATTTTGTGCTAGTAACGGTTTTTTAAAGATAAAACCCAAAGTGGCGTATTTTAAATGAAACCATGTTTCTGTCTATTAATACTACATACTTTATATTTATTTAAAAAAAACTGGTAATTTGTAAAAAAAGGAAAATCTCATAAGATTTAAATTATAAGTATATAATCTACATTGCAATAAACTCACCAATTCTAAAGTTATTTTTTTTTAAAACAATAAATGTTGTTTTTAAATTATTAGCTAATTGTCCCATTTTTATTTATTCCTAAGTTCTAATAAACTTAGTACGCATTAGTAGAGTGGAACAAATAGTCACTGCATTATTTTGAATAATATTTAAGCAAGTAATAAGAAGAACATACTGCCAGCCTCTTGTGTGCTTAAATTTTGGTTTAAATGAAATGGAGTTTAAAAACTTTTAAATAAATAATATTATTGAACTTTATATTGAGAGCAGAAGAAAAGTACTAATGCTTTACGGATGTATTTCGCCAGATATCGAAAAACAAGACCACTAACCATTAATACTTTTAAAGGACTAAATACAAACCTATTTGCCTATGTATAGTTAAAAAACAATAAAAAACATAAATAAATGATAAATAAATAATAAAAATTAGAAATATATATCAGAAAAAAACAATAAATAATAAAATTTAAATAGTAAACATTTTCGGGTTCTTGATATCTATTTTCCATAAAATTTGTTTTTTTAACAATTATTTAAAAAAAATAAATATAAAGTATGTAGTATTAATAATAAGGTTATTTTATTTGTAAAAGAATAGTAGAATAATATGTAGTATGTCTTATTAAAAAAAAACATCTTTTCATTATATCTTTTAAACTGTAACCGAAAAAAGAAATTAAGCACGTCACTGGATTCTACGTAAAATTTTACAGAAAGTTGCAAACAGAAAGATACCCCGGCGACGTGCGCCAACTGCAATCAAGCCTCATGCTGCAAACTACAGGGATGTCCAAAATTCCCCAGACTACCTAAAAGCACTGCTCAACCCAAGCAATCCACCCCGGTAACCCAGAGCGCATCCTACGCTCAGAAGGTTGCCCCTAAAACAACTCTTACCCAAGTTTCTGTCTCACAAGGTCAGTTTCAGGCCCTCATGGACCGACTGGCCTGCGAAATTGAAGCCCTGAATGCTCAGTAAACTCCTCCCTCTTTTTTTTCCCTGTCCCTTGTCTTTGGAGTCCTTTATGGACAACAAAATTCGCCCAGTTAATACCCTCTGATCCGAGGACCATCTGGGTATGATCCAGCTCTCCAAAGGCCCCAAAAGACCAAAATTCAAATTTTGGACTAGGTACTTTTAGGATGGTACCCGGTACCTACAGGAAGGACCCGGGTACCACCCCCCCCCTGGCCTCTCGGCCTAGCCACTAAAATCCGATTTCTGGATTGTCCCGAGTCACTGGGGCAAGGCCCCAGCCTCAGTCACTTCTTAAACCCCACTCCGCTAAGCCAGATTTCAGGCTAAGCCAAAAACTTAAAACTCAAACAACCGTGATAGCCAACATGGCAAACACGTAGTGAGGACTTGCTCAGCCAAAAGGAGAGCGAGGGGTGGTTGGCAAGCCTAGGGGAATTCGGAGGGCCTGTAAGCCCTACGGGATCCTTCCAGGTGGGACCCTTACTACTACAGAAAGTTGCATTTCATTTTGTTTTCTATCTACACGATTAGTGATGTAGAATACGTATCCAAATTTTCGTTGAATCCGAATATTAAACGAATCCGTATATTTCGGAATCAGTCCATGAATTCGAATACGTATTCGGTATCGAGACGGAGCAGATGAATTCTTCAATTGTCGGTTGATCGGCATCGACGCGGCTCGATTATGGTATCCAACCATTAGTGCCGGGTGCCGGCTTTTACAATTGCTGATTCGGTAATCGGATCCGAAATCGTTACGAGCTGTCTTATAAAGATTTTTCCATTTGTCCTTGGATGGCGCTGTCCTTAATTAAGGCACTTTGGGCACACGTAAAAAAGTTTTTAATGAATACTTATTTTTTAATGCGGGAAAATAAACGCTAATAATTTTGTCGCTCCCTTACGGAAACGTAAGTGTTGCGCGAACTTTCTTTTATATGCTAGATTATAAAACAAAAAAAAAATAGAATCAACTTTATCCGGGTTACTTTTAATAAGACGTGACCTTCAAGCAAAAAACAGTATTGTTTACCTTACGAGTTTAACGTAACCCATTTTAAAAAATTCAAAAACTTAAAAATTAAAAATGCAGGGGAAGAAAGGAATGGTTACCTCAAAAAGTTATATTTTTTACATTTGACTTGCAGAGTTGTTGTTTTATATTCTTTGTTCCTATGTTGAAACGAATATTTGTTTCTATGTTGCCTTGGTATAACTATTAATAAAATAATGAAATTAAGTTTACTGTTATATATTTTTAACTGTAACCTATTATTTACCTCGTCGCCGTTTAGTTTATTTCATATTTTGTATTAACAGATAAAACATTTTGAGATAAGCGTAGCGGAAATAGAGGAATTTTGTTTAACATAAAGCGGAATTTGCAGCAAGCTGCGGCAACACTGTTGATTACTTGCATTTGTATTCGAATTCGTATCCTTTCCTTTTTCCTTTATTCGCCCGCCGCGCCGGCACGTCCGGTTTCAGCTGTCCGCGACTCCGCGCTCTATATTTACGGTTGCCTATGTTTGAGGACTTAACTTTTGGATACGTATTCGCATATTGAATCCGAATCTCTCTTGATTCCGAATACGTATAATCCGAATATCAAAAGGATACGGAAATTTACATCACTATACACGATATAATACGATACGATACAAAGGTGTGCTGAAATCGTCGAAATTTGAAAAACGCAGTGGCGGCTTTACAGGGACGGCAGGGTCGGCAGTGCCGACCCGTTGCTCTTCAGTGAGTAAATAATTATTTAAAATCAAAACATTCAAAACAAAAATCTCAATCTTCTTACCGAACAATTACCTTATTTACTAGTATTAGTTGTATTATTTGTTGTCCGCCTATACCGATTTACTTTTTAAATGACTCGCGTAGTCGTAGTTTAAAACTCCTGCGATTAACCTATACCAAAGTTCTATTCCATTTCTACTTTTCGAATCGCCTTGGTATTCCCTGGTCCGGCTTGCCGTACGGTTTCATTGATAAATCCCAGAGAAAGGTGCAAATAAATAGGCAACCAAACATACAGTTGATTTGTTTTGTTCATGTATTAATAGCCACATTCGGCAAATATAGTTTTGCCGATGAAAAAAAAGTGAGGTTAGGTTTAGGTTCTTATTAAACTTGAAGAAACGAGAAACCCGCATCGATTTTTATTGATATTTTTAGTATTATGGGAAGTGCGTGTTGATCAATATTTTAGTGTTTTTCGGGACTGTTTTTAAAGTTTTTATCGTAAAAGAAGTTATAATGTAATTTCGTAATAAAGTTATTTCATTATTATATTATTTTTATCTTAGAGGTGTCAGGTAAGTCTTGTAAATTTTTTGATTCCGACAAAAATGAAGGGAAGCTGTTTAACGGAAAACGAACATGGAGATGTAACTACCATAACCAGTAATATTGTTCATTGCATTTTAAGTTTAAAAAGTGGCTTTTAATCTCTTTCATTCGACGATCAAGTTAAAATAATAAATAATGGGCGTCCGACACCCAACATGTCAAACTTAATTAATACGGAAGGCAAGGGAAGTAACAGGGCTTTTTAGAAAATTGGTATCAAAAGTATGCCTGGCTTACGGGAAGTGAAACAAAAAATAAATTGTTTTTGAACCGAAACGAAAAAAAATCAAAATCCATGGTATCAGGTATGCTACGACATCTTGAAAGAACTTTCGTGCTCTACAAAAGCACGATATATCAAAAGGTCATATTTACAGTCAACTTAAAATAAATCTCTTTGGTTAACAAAACATTTACTTGTTAGAAAACAACGGAGCTTAGTTAGGAAATGGTAAACATAACGAACTTGTTAAAAAAATCACTCTATGCATCGATTAATAAATATTGTAATTTTTTGGCTTGTCCAGAACTACCAATTAGGGGCCCCGATAAATTTAAGCAGTTATTAAATGTTTTCTGAGGAAAAAAAAGTCATTGCTTCTGCCGACCCGGGCTGCCAACCCACCAGACGGCACTGGAAAAACGCCCTGTACCTTCGAGACGGTCAAGTTAGCCGCGATCCGTTTTCACTGTTGCAGTTGTTTTGAAAATTGAACTAATGTGCCATTAGATTTGCTCTATTTTATCGAAAGGGCGCCACCCTGTATAGTATGATCAAATTTACAAAAAAGGGGTAAAAACTAAGCACATTTGTGGGGCATTATTTGATTGATAATTAAAAAAAAACTTATAAAACAGTATTATCCTTTTGTTAGTTATTTGTAACACTATATTTAACAGCAACATTTAAAAAAATAACGGAGAAGCGACGAGTTTGCTAAAACATGTTTGTTTTTAATGAAGATAGAATTTATCCCCTATTCCAAAAATGCCTGTTGTAACAGAAATAACTATCTGATTAATAGGCAGTGATTAAAAAAAAATGTAAAAAAGTAAATGCCTATCTCGAAAACAACTCGTTATAATTTTTTAATAAGAAATTTCAAATATATAATTAAGTAAAAAAACCAATAATGGGTATATAAGTAGTGGCACGTATTATAAAGTAAAACTTTTTGATAAGCACAGCAAGATATTATTAAAACGATATACAGAGTGTTTTATTTAAAAAATAATAACAAATTAAAATGTTACCCAGCTGTTATATTAACAGTTCTTTTATAAATCTTAAAAAAAAACCAATTACTTTGTTTAAAATTTAACTAATAAAACCTAAACGGTTTTAAAAGTTGGCAATATTTTTTTAATTTAAAATATTTTAGATATTTCTACAACGTCAGAGTTTGTTTCTTTTAATTTTGTTCATATTTTTTAGCCTGCTAATAAAGCATTCTACGCCAATGCAAAGATGATTGTTACAATTAAATCTTCTTAATCTTTTATTAGTATATGTCCTATAGCTCCAAATGTTTAACAATTGCTAGTTTAGTTTTAATAAGTTTGTGATAGTCAACAATAATAACTTAAAAAGTTGGTACACATTTTTGAAAAGTTATGCGATTCGGAAAAATTAAATAATAATAAATTTCAAAAAGTTTCCTTAAAAAATGGGTTTGCCGGAATCAGAAATAACAGATGACAAAGAGTAAGTATGCCGTTCAGATATGTTTGTAAAGGTATATTTTAGCGCAGCAGGCCAAAAATTGTTTTTAAAAGAACATAAAAACACAGTCTTTTCTCAATCAGTAATACATCCTTTTGGAGCCTTGTTCAAGGCATTAGTCAGTCCTCATTAATAACTGTTTTTCTTTTTAACCCTTAAAAATTAAATAAGTTTTATTAAAATAGCAAACATTTTCGGCAATTGCATATTTTACCTATAATCAAATGCTTATGCATGTACCCTTGTTTTCTATTATTTTTATATTAGTTATTCAATTGAGTTTTTGGCACATAAAATGAAATTTTTATTCAAAAATGGTCCCTATTTACATATATATATATATATATATATATATATATATATATATATATATATATATATATATATATATATATATATATATATATATATATATATATATATATATATATATATATAAAAAGTGGAGAGGAAGTCTCGATCGACAAGTTAAACAGCAAAATCCAATATTGGGGTATCGATCAGGTGGGCTTAGAAAAACTCTTTTCTACTACGCCGAGCTTTCGGAAAACTTTATTCCTTTTTCAAGGAGTGCAAAGTGAGTTAATTGTGAAGCAATCTTATAGAACTCATCAAAATTCCCCATTTATCAGTATAATTTATAAAATACAACACATGTTATTTTTTATGATTGATCAACAAAAAAAAAAAAAATCAGGATTAATATAAAATGTATGTCAAATACCAAAATACCAAATTTTCCCTTTTTTATCTTAAAAAATAAAAAAGTTAGATATACCCCTGATATACGGAGTGTTTTAAAAATAAGGTAAAATATTTAATAAGGGAAGTTTTGGGTTTATTTTAAGAAATTTACTTTTTATGAACATATGTCCTCAATTTCTTAACTTTTGAGATAAAGGATGGTAAAGTTTTCAAAACATAATGTTTTTTTTATTACCTATGACACCACTCTACATATGTTAATAAAATTTGCTACACAGCTACTATCCAATAAGAGCTCTTTGTTAATGAAATAGTATATTGTGCAAGAAGTTTTGAAAAAGACTCTTTGCACACGAGTATGAGGTTGCACAGAGTCAGTTTCAAACGTGTTGCACACGATACTTTTTCTACGACTGCAGAAAATAAGGATTAATATGCGATTTTTATTATTTTTAATCTTTTAACTTTTGACAGGACTGTGTGCAAATTTTTTATACGCCGTGTGAAAAGTTTTCACAGGCTTATGTCAAAAGTAAATGACAGAAAATAAAATATTTTTGACTGGTTGACACTAACGAGGTTGACATTAACGAATTGTTTATGAATTATTAAAAAAAAGCACATTTATTGCATCGTTTTCTAAATAAGGAATTTTATTAAATAAATTTAAAAAATAATTAAAAAACAACAGACATATTCCTTATTGTGTTTTTAATAAAACATTTAGTATTTCATGGTATTCTTGGAACACATCTTCTAGTTTCATAGGCGAATAGGTAGGACTCGGAACTTCGCTAGTACTGACCATAAAATTTCAATGTTTAAGAACGTACAAATAGTACTTGGATACTATTTTAATTCTTTTTGTATTCCTCAAGCGGTTTAACGATGGTTGCATAAAAACAAGAGTTTCTTGTTTTTTTTTAACAGGTTATTTTCCAATAGATCTAAATCAGCGTTCTTTACTTAATATTTTAAAAGTGGCAAGTAACTGTGTTGTTTATCTATTTCTTCGACACTTCGCAAAATTTAAACAAGAAATATTTTTTGTAAATATTGTCCATTGTAAATATAGAAATTTGTGACAACCTTTTGCATGAATTATTGTTTTGACAGTTTGCTTACGAGTAATAGTTGCTGCAGACTTCTAGAATTCGTGAGTAAAATTATGGTTTCAGCTCATAATATTATTATTTAATAATCTTTTCATATGACAATATAAAATGTAATAAAAAATATATTTACTTAAATTGTAGTAAGATTAGTGGCGGTTGAATAGAAAGCATATTAATGTTAAAACCCTACTTTGAGCAAACCATATTACTAAAGTTTAAGGTAACTCTACAAAAGACATAGGCATATGTGTATCTAATAATATATCACAAAATAGATAATTTTAAATAATATATTTGTTCCTGTAACTTTAGTAGAACAATCTTTAAAAAAATAAGTTAGTGATATAAGTAATGTCTTACGGTAAATATCATGTTATTAAAGTTTACGGAATAAATTACCTTTATTATTATTAGTAAAACGAACAAATGTTTAAAAACTACACTGGTTATGGTTGTAGTAACAGAGAACACTACTTTTTACTTAAAAAATCATGTTTTAAGTTAAGGATTTTAAGGGTAGTAGCCTCTCTCAAGATATATAGGTTTAGTATGTATTCTATTAACAAATAAAAAATTACAAAAGAATATAGGTTGACTCTATTACACCGCAAAATATTATTTAAAATTCAGCTACTAAAGTCCAAGGAACAGTAAAATTTTGCCAATAGTACCGGGAAACTTACGAAAGGCTTATGTGTATTAGTTTTAGTATAAGCCGAAAAGACGTTGTTGATATATATTACGAAAATTGCAAGATGTTAACTTTAGCAATAAAATTACAATTCATAATTAGGCTGGTGTACATTCAAATTCACTATGACTCTCCATTTTTACACAGCAAAAGATAATTTTTTCTAACAATACTTTTGACAGGTTGAAATTAAAATAAGTGTAATCAGGCAACAGAAAATCACGACCTACTTGATTCAAATTTTTGTGACATTCGTGCTGTTTATCCATCATTTTGGCCAAACCAGAACCAACCTATGTAAAAAATTTCACACAGTAGTATCATACATCATGTGAAATTAGTCATTTTCAGATCCTGTTTGACGTGCGTTTTTAAACACTTTTTATAGCAGTCGTGGTAAAAATAATTTTTACCTTATTTTTAAAACATTTTATATAAAAAAGTCTTGAAAACAGTAAAAAGTCATCTTGTATCAATTTTCACGTTACAGCCATAATATGACCATGTAGAGGAATGATTCTTATTTTGTTACGCGAAAGCCATGCATCGGATAAAAGAAAATCAGGAAATTATATTTGCTCATAAGTAAATAGAAATTATAAAAATAATTTTCGTTATAAGAACAGTGAAGTACTATGCATTAAGAGGCATTGTCTGACAAATTTTTATTTCTTTCAATGTCGTTTGAGCGGAAGTTGACCCAAATATATTTAAAGAAAAATATGTCTTTAAAAATATTTGGGTCAACTTCCGCTCAAACGACATTTAATGCATAGTAACTGTGTTCTAAATTTTATTAAAATATCTAGAAGAGCATCATATTATTAAACAAAGATATTTTTTAGAAAACCTAACTACCCTGTATGTCAAACATTAAGACGTTAAGGACATACATTTTTTAGTAGTTTTTTTTCTTAAAATAAACGCAAGAATTGGTTCCTTAAATATTTTACCTTACTTTTGAATCCCCCTGTATAAATTTTTAAATTAATTTATTTAAATTTATTAAATTTAATTTGGAGTAGTCCATGGATGTTTATATAAATCTTAAATCCGTTAGTTTCAGATTTTTAGAAATCAGAAAAGAAAACAGGAGTTTTTTTTTTGATAAGGTGTATAATTTAGGTACCCTGTTTATAATTTAAAGTCTGTTTATAATTAATGAAAACCGTGCGTCTAAATTTTGTCACAACAATAATACAAAATCTTTATAGTACCTTGCAAAACAAATATAATTACTTTAATTAGTTATTTGTTCTGGTAATCTGTAACCAAAACAGGAGAGGAAAATACTCACCTGTATTTACTAAAAATGATTAAAAGTATTGTAATGTCTAAATTTTTATTAGTTAAGATTGTGAAATTATTTTTATTTTTTTTGCGAAAAATTTTGAGCAAGAAGATTTCAGCGAAGTTAGGCAATATGCGGCGTGGCTTACTGTACAGACGTCCTGTTACACTGTAAGGTCCGTCTGCGGATGACATTATCAAGACGTTAATGTTGAGTAGTTTAGAGGTTAAATAGTTATTTATATAACGTCCATGATGGCTCTATTGCGTTTTTTAAATGTGCCGGGGAAAATGGGTTAAACATCTAATAACCCTGAACACACTTAGACTTTTTAAAATAATTTGTGGGCTATTCTAAAAAATACAGTACCCAAAGCTTTTAATACGCATGAAACGTTGTATTTTTTACTAGTTGTGCAAGCTGAGCTTTATGCAAATAGTGGCTATATTTTTTAATTAGAAGAAACTAGATTTCTTTAAAATTAAATATTTAATGACGATTTATTATCAAACTTTGCCAAAAGCAATAGGAGGCCATTTTGAAATTTTTAATAAGGTTTGCTTTTTTAAAATCTGATAATTGCATTAAGTTTTTTTCCATGTTTCAAAAACTTATTTTAGGAACTTGGTTTTCACCTAAGATATATGGTTAAGTAAGCAAACCTAAGATATATGTAAAGTTAAGTAAGCAAACTAAGAGAAGATTTTTTTTGTAATTTTAAAAGTTATACTTGTAAAAATCGAGATTTACTAAAACTTTTTGTTGTTTATTATATGTATATAGTGGCGGCTCGTGTCAAATCTTTTAGGGGTTTACAATTTGAATTAACATTTGAAGTAAAATAAATCTTTAATTAAAACTTAACTTTTTTAATTTCTACCAATGTATTTATAGCTACATTAATAAAATCGGTTTTTTTATGAACAGCCTTGCAGCAATAAACAATATGCATGGAAATCAAAGCAACCTATTTATCATGTATTGAATTATTATTACAAATATCATTTTTTATTTGCATTATATTTAATTCTATTATTTTTCAATTTTCTTAGTTTTGCATTAATAATTTTGTTATTTTTTGTTCTTCCTGATAAATAAAAACAACTAACTATAAAAGAACAATAATTTTAAAAACTATCACGGTAAATAGATATAGCTAAATTAAGTTTTGTTAAATAGCAGTAAGCTAATGAACTAATTCTTTTCCTTTGTTAACCTTTAATGACGAAATTGTTGCTACCTCTAAAGAAAAGCCGAACACTTTGCCAAATAGTTTGTTGAAAATTTTACTGATCCTCTTGTTAATATTTAAGAAAGAAACAAGCTCATCATTTCTTCTTCTAATACTGATAAAACCTCTGGGTTTAATTGCATATTAGCCAATGTGCTCTAGATAGTTGGAAGACCGTTCATCCTACCCATTCTCAGGAAAGGATCCAAACACTTGCCTTTATTTATAGACCTATATTTTTTCTTTTAATTTTTTTTTGTTTGCGAAGAAATCCACATGTACGGGTATATTTTTACCAAAAAATATTCGCAGCCGCATCGAACTACCTTTTTATCTTCTACCTAAACTTTGTGCTGGACTTATACTTTTTTTTCTAATCAACTTATTTTTGTTAGGTGTAAAAAGCTGGTCATACTTTACTTATAAAATGCCCTATTCTGCAGAACAGTCATTTAACATTAGGGGCGCTACTTTTCAGAATGATCTTACTTATCGTGAACAGAACCGTATCTGCCGAACCGCTGCTGCGCCCTTGGCGGGGCTTAACATTTGCGTCCCCCCTCCCACATACCGGGGGATTTGGGGTGTATGGAATACCCCCCACCGAAAACGGATATTTTCCGAAGGTTATTTCCAGAAAATTTTTAAAAAATAATGTGCAAAGTTGTACGTTTAAAGTTTTTTGAACCGAGAATTTAATTTTTTTTAAAATACCAATGTAGTGAAATTTGTGTCAAATTCTACATTTTCTTTATATGAAAAAATTAGCTTACTATTTGAAAAAGACATGACTTACATAAATCAATTGTTTATATCTGACTAAAAGAAATGGAATATAAATTAACTATACATGCTTATTTGCAGGTGATTAAACTTAGAATAAATTTTCTCAATAATAATATCGTAGTTGCAAAAATACTGTACATAGCAGGCCTATTAAAAGGTAACATTAATACTTCAATAAATTAAATAATATGCAACAAAAAAAATGAACCCTTGCTGCCCCCAATTTATAATATACCAATTTATCCGCCGCTTAAATATTAAAAAAATTCGAAGAGTTATATTATCGCTGAAGGTATCAAGATAAATTAATATTTTATTAATAATTCATACATTTTTTCAGTCTTAATATATTAAAAATAATTAAATTAAGTATCTAAGTTAGAAATTTGTTATAAAATTTTTATGTAGTAGTTTATTCATTTGATTAATTATGTCAATAAAAATAATAGTAAGTTGACTACGGTAGTGACAACAGATGAAAAAAAATAATTTCATGGCCGATTTTGCGCCCCCCTGGTAGCTGCGTCCTTGTCGGGCGCCCATCTCGCCACCGCCTAAATACGGCCCTGGTCGTGAACAAATTATATTCTTAGTCATTACATCATAACATTATATCCATAGCAGCTTTGGAAAAGCTTATTTATTTCCTTCTGATTTCTGTACTCTGTATATATCACTGCTGTTTGGAATATGTTACCTAGGTCCGCAGAATGGTGTTTCCCACAAGTCTAAGCCACATTGATTTTATCAAGATAAGGACGGTGTGCCTAATTAATTCATTTTTACAGGCCTTTCTCTTTTTGCCCACCGACGAGCTGTAAATAACTTGCCTCTTTTTTAAATTAGTACAAGCAGAGTGGTAAAAATTTTAGGAAAAGCTTTCACTAATTTGAATCCAAGAGAATTGATGTAAAACTTGTTGTAACTTGTTAAGGAGATTGTTAAGTGCAGAAATAAAATTTTTGCACCTAACAACATTGCGGATTAGCCCAGTTATTTTGTAAAAAAAAATAAACAAAATGGTAAACAAAATAGAAAACAAATTTAATAATTTGAGATAAGCTTTAGACATTTTGACCACAATTGGTACCAAAGGGTTTTTTGTGTCGCCGATCATAATGGTACATCTAAAAATTTAAAAAATTAGGTATACCGGGTGACACAGCGGACAGGTAACATCCCATAACTTTTTTATTTTTAAGAATTATTTTTTGCAATTTAGGTGATGCACCTGTCATAAGGATAGGCTTTTAATTACCTATTGAAACTAATTTTTTCACTTCCGGTTTACCTGGAAGTAACCCTAAATTTAAAATTTTAAATAGAACCCTATATATATTTTTAGCCCATCTGAGGCGCCTCAAAATGCTTGTCATTTTATTTCAAAATTGTTGCCAAAATCGATTTTTTTCCCAAAATTTTAGTAGGCCATAACAATTACAAATTATCAGCATGTAAAAGGCGTTAAGATGTGAAGAATAGGGCGTAAAAATATTTGTGATTTTGTTACTTTTTATCTAATTAATAGAAGTTAGAAATAAAGGTTAATTATTAAAATTTTCGAAATGTGTGTTTTTAACGCTTAATATCTCAAAATCCAAAATAGGAAACTTCAATTTTTAAGAAATTTAACTCTAGATCAAACATTACTATTTCATATAATTTATCAAAATTGGTATGCACATTTGCATAACTGGCCTTTTTACCAAAATCGCAAAATAATACTTAGGTACATATCTACATTGATGCGCAAATCCTTATCATAGGTATAACTACAGGTAACAATAATGCGCCAAGTAGGCAGTGTAACCCCAGCATAGGAATAACAAAAATGTTAAACATATCAAGAGATCCATGAAATGAAAAAACAATTTTTTTGTACAAATCAAAGAAATTTTATTAGTAATTAAACCTATAACACAAAGGTAAACTAAACAATTATCATAGAGAAATGTAAATGCATATGTATAATTTTGCGTTTTTAATAAAAAAAAGTTCTTTATACTAGTTCTGATAAATTATGTGAAATAGTAAATGTTTAATCTAAAGTTACACAAAATTAAAATTGAAGTTTCCTATTTTGGATTTTGAAATATTAAGCATCAAAAAATACATTTCTAAAATTTTAAAAATTAACCTTTATTCCTAACTATTATTAATTAAATAAAAATTAACAAAATCACAAATATTTTTACACTTTATTCTTTACATCTTAAAGGCTTTTATAAGCTAATAATTTGTAATGTACATCATGGCTTACTAAAATTTTGGAAAAAAACGGTTTTTGCAGCCATTTTGGAATCAAATGACAAGTGTGATATACATATGGTTAAAAAAAGAATTCTGAGGCGGATAAGGTAGGCTAAAAATATGTACAGGGTGTTATTTAAAATTTTAAATTTAGGATTACTTCCGGTTAAACAGGAAGTAAAAAATAGGTTTTATTTAGTCATTAAAAGCGTGTCCTTATGTATATGAATTTTTTTTGTATGCAAATTAGATTTATAAATAGAATTCGTAAGTTAAGGACTTAATAATAATAAAGATAATTTTGTAAATCAAGATGGCGGATAGAAAATAAATAAATATCATAATATTATTTTTTATAGCACTTGATACCTAAAGGATTTTCGGATCACATTTTTAATTTCTGAAAAATAATAAACACAAATTGCGAATGAAAAATTAAGACAAAAAATAAAAAATGTTAGGTAAACGTTTACATTTTGTGTATGAAAATGTTGTAGGTATAGAAAATTTCATACTCGCATATCTGTCTGTAATTTACTGTGAAAATCATTTCTTCTAGCCCTGACCCATTTTCGTAGACTTAATATACAGGGTGGAGCAATAGTGTGACAAAGTACCATATCACCTTTTTATTAAAGAGATACAAAAAAACGTTTAAAAATATTTTTAAATATACAGGGTGTTTCAGAAACACCTGACACACTTTTTTATTATTATTTTTTAAAAAACATCCTATATATTATGGCATTTTTGAATTCTAGCAAAATTATAGACATATTTTATTTATAATGTCATATACCTAAGTTTAACCGTTTTTGAAATATTTTAAATTTTATGTTAAAAATGACGTTTACAGGCCATGTTATAATTAGCAGTTTTATTTATACGGAAGTCTTTTGCAATTGATTGAGGTTGGTTTTCTTATAGTAGAAGTCCTATTGCAGTAGAGTTTGTTGATTATAAATTAGTATAGGGTGATCAAAATCAATCAATTATGAGTTAGTTTAAAAAAAAACGTAAAAAGTAAATTTTTTAAATGGAAACCCTATTTTTTATAACTTTATCTTATTTAGCATTAATATATAGGGTAACCTTGTACTAGATTGTCTTTACCAAAAATTTATAGTTATCGAAATATTTGCAATTTAAAATTTTTCTATTGTAAAAATCCCATACAGTTTTTAGTTTTTTTATTAGTTGGCCACGACTGGCGAAAAAAAATTCTTAATTACTACAGAAATAAAACTGTTTATTGTCTTTAGATATTACAACTATTAGCAAATAAATAGAAACAAATATTAAACAAATAAAAAACTACCTAACTAGGTGTTCAAAGTGTCCGCCACGTTACTTAAATTTTGACACATTTCTGCATTTATCTGTTAAAAACAGTTTTTAATTTTAATTTTCATGTCTCCTTTTGTTGTAGGTGGTATTTTATACACCTGCTCTTTCAAATAGCCCCCTATACTAAAGTCGAGTTTAAAACTAAAAGCTGTATAGAATTTTTACAATAAAAAAATGTTGAATCGCAGATATTTCGAAAACTATACATTTTTGGTATAGACAATCTAATACAAGATTACCCTATTTATTAATACTTAATAAGATAAAGTTATAAAAATAAAGGGTTTCATTTAGAAAAATTGACTTTTTACGTTTTTTTGGATTAACTTTTAATTGATCGATTTTGATTACCCTGTACTAATTTATTATCAAAATATCAACACACAATACTGCAATAGGTCTCCTGCTATAAGGAAACCAACCTCATTTTTGACATACAATTTAAAATATTTCAAAAACGGTTAAACTTAGGTATAGGACATTATAAATAAAATGTGTCTATAATTTTGCCTAGAATCTAAAAATGCCATAATATATGGGGTGTTCTATTAAAAAAAATAATAAAAAAGTATTTATCAGGTGTTTCTAAAACACTCTGTATATTAATTTTTAAAAAATGCACCACTAAATGTAATACAACCTTTGTATTTAACATTTTTTGTATCTCTTTATTAAAAAGATGATATGGTAATTTGTCACACTATTGCTCAACCCTGTATGTATATATCAATGTGTCCACTGTGCCCGCGAAAAAGTTTGCATCATATGCATATATTTTTGTTAAAATGCTGCTGGCCTTTAATTCTGCGTGAGTAAAAACCAAAAAAAAAACATAAATTCTTGCCCCAGGTGCTGGGCAAGAAATTTTAATAAGAAATACGAAACAAAAAACTATTATAAAATTTTGTTTTTATTTTCTTTATTTCATTGTTTTTAAATATCTATTAAGAAATTATATTCACATTATTTTTTGCGGCTATTTCTTTAAAATAATAACTTTAAATCTGACTAATAATAGTTTAAAATTTAATTATTTAATAAAGAGTTTTTTATGTTAAAATCAAATATTTGTATAAACATTTCAAGACACCGCTGAGCTGTTTTAAAACTATTTAAAGCTTCAAGCTTTGCAAAAAAAGATTCGTTAAAGTTAAAAAAAACGTTTATAGATTTATTTAAAACAAGGTTGATCGAAAACCAAAAAAAAAATAATATATTCAGTGAGCAGTGTTGGTTGTTGAAATTCTTTGTCAGGACGTGGATGTACTTATTATACTTACAAATTTAACACTACAATTTGCAGATAATAAAGTGTACTATTATTTAAAACCAATTAGCAGTACCTTCACCGTACCAGAAAAACAAATTTTTATAAACAGTTTAAATTATACTTTTCCTAATTGAAAAAAAAATTTTTTTGTTCCCTCATGCATTCAATAGATAGTTACTGTACTATCTATTGAATGCATGAGGGAACAAAACGAAGGTGTAAACCTAAAGATCAGGTTGGGCCGTCCCAATTTGTTTTTTAATGTGCAGGTATTAATGTATACAATAACCTCTAAAGATATCATATATAAAAAAATGCCCACAAGGGACTGAAAGTGACCTTCAAGAGCCCAGAAATCCGTTTTTTCAACTAATTTGGTCGATATCTCCCGAAATATGACACTTACGCAATATGTGTTTGGACGAAAATATAAATCAGTTTATTAGCTGCAAAAATGATTCCACTTTTGTCAAAAATTTGTTAGTTCATATTTTTTTATAAAAAGTAATTTTACCCATTTCTTTTGGATTATGGAGCTTTGAAAGGTGTTGAATACATTCCGCAAAATTCAATTAATATATTTGTGTATTTTTATAAACAACGTTTTTGTTCCTAGAGCGGTTTTTTTGAATTTCCGTAGTTTTCGAAAATGCTCGGGTCTATCGGTAATTAATAAATATTGAAGGACCATAAACAATCTTTAATAAAATGATAAATAAATGATCTTTATGTAACTTTGGATAATATAAATAAACCCCTACCTTGTGCTCCAAAAAATAAACTGGAAAAATTTAAATATTGCCCCGTTTTTCTCTAAAGACGTTTTCTCTGAAAACAAAAATAAAAAGTAAGGCCATTTTTTTCACTTTTTACACTTTCTTCTTGATTATTAAAAGTATGCATTCAAAATTTACAATCCTATTTACACAGATTGTTTGTAAATAAAAGAGCAGAAAGTATTGAAGTTAATGTGGGTGCACGCGCTGCTGTAGCAGATGGCTGTTCGATACTATACATGAACGGTACGCGCATGGAATAAAATAATAAATAACTCAATTATTTAGAGAAAAATTAAAGCAGAATTTTTTTTCGTGCACTTATTAAAGTACTTCATATAAATATATATTGAAAAAAAAAGTCAGAATGTGATCTTTAATACAACTGTAAAGTTTAAAAAATTTGAGCACGAAGAGAAAATAATCATGAAAAAAAATGTCAAGTTTTTATTGGGACAAGAATTTTCTCGATTTTCCGGAAAACTAAAAAAAATTGAAAAAAAGAAGAGTTCTATAGAGAAGGGGACAATCTAAGCTTTTGAATAATGTGCATTGTTAGCCGATATGGTCCTTGAATATATATTAATTAGCGATAAGCCCAAGCATTTTTAAAAACTCCGGAAATCTAAAAGAACCGCCCTAAGAAATACACAAAAAATATTTATTAAGTCTTTCGGAATGTATTCAACACCTGCCAAAGCCCCAATATCTAAAAGGATTCGGTAAAATTACTTCTTATAAAAAAATATGAACAGATTGATAGGAGGGTCAAAATATCAAGCAAAAACTAACTTTGGCTCGAGTTTTTAATATTTTAAAGAAACAAAAAAGAGGAAACAGTAACAATATATTTGTTCGCGGGTCACGTTAAGAACCGATTCCGAACTAGAATTGAACCGTTCAGGATTGTCTTAAGGCGCATGTCTAATTATATACCGGTTCCGGATTTTCATTTACCGCGAACGGCGCGGATTTTAATCTAATTTCTCCAACAGCTGACTGTTTATCTACCTGATTTTACCAAGTTTGTTCAGTAAGTTCTAATAACTCTTCCATATCCTCTTCGCTAGAGGACAAGTGGTCTGACATGATCGATGAAAGAAAATATCTATCGATAAATAATTTAGCAGATAAATAGATAATTGTTAAAAAAAACAACTATATTACTGCTTTATACTTCACAATCAAGATAAACTAAACTATAAGAATCAAGGAAAATTAAAAAAATTAAGTAACAGATTTGTATGGATCGATTTATACTTCCAATTAAATTAAGTAGGTATTAAGCTAAATTAAGAAGGGCAAAATTCTTAAGGTTCACCTCAAACACAACAAAAAGATAATGAGAATGTTGATATTGCGCATGAACAGCAGAACCGAACTTTTAATCCCATCAAAAATTCGGGGACTACAAGAACCGATTCTGAATCAGTAACGAACCAATCCGATGTTATCCGCGAACGCTGAACTGTTACTAAAAATTCAGAATTGTGTTACCGCGAACGACCGTTTTTATATTGCGCATGCGAATAGTCCCTGAACCGGTTCGGAATTGAACCCGCGAACAAAGCTATTGCTACAAGTTCCTTCTTTCATGTAAACTTTGAATCATGCAAAAATATGCATTTTTACGTAAGGTATTTAAAAATTAGTCCGTCCGTTTGGAAGTGTAAATAGTCTAAAGCACCTTTCGAGATACGGGGCAGGTGCAAAAAATACTCGGCGCATTTATGGCCGATTATTGCAAAAACTATCAAATTTTTGACAAAAAGTGATGGGTATCATTTTTGCAGTTAATAAACTGCTCTTCATTTTCGTCCAAACACGAATTGCGTAAGTGTCATATTTCCGGAGATATCGACCAAATTAGTTGAAAAAACGGATTTCCGGGCTCTTGAGGGCCATTTTCAGGCCCTTGCGGACATTTTTTTATTTATGATATTTTCAGAGGTTATTGTAAACATTAATACCTGCAAATTAAAAAAAAATTGGGACGGCCCAACCTGATCTTCAGGTTTGAGGTTGTTTGGGACTTCATTTAATGAACTATAGATGTAACATAATAAGCTCGTTTCTCTATAAAGCAAATAAACATTTTTTCAAGGTTTTTTTAGCTTCTAAATAACTAAAAAACTTAGCGTAAATTTTTAAATAGAATATTATAGATTTTGATCAAATCATACAAGTTGAAGTAAAGTGTAGGTAGGTAGGTAGGTTTAAAGTGAGTGGGTATAACACCCTTCCACCGCGACCGATCGGTCTATTGTGGCTCGAAGTAAAGTGTACTCTAGCGTTATATGAAGTAAAAGACAATTAAAAAAAGAATTAAAAATTAAAGTCTTGCAGAAAAATTGACTTATTTGAAATACAGTACTTTTTGAACAAACTAAACCAAGTAAATCAAGTTGCGTAGATCTGACAACTTTACCCTCTATATTAAGAAAAACATAAAAAAAGTATATTATCAAATTTGGGAGTGGATGAACCATTTAACCCAGAAGAATATGTCTGGATAAAAACGATAAACATTTAACAACCTTGAAAAATAAATAAACTGATGGTACTTTATTTTAAAAGTTAGGGTTTGGGCCTGTAAAACAGGTTGTGGTAAAATTTGCAGCTGCAGAGAGAGTGGCTTAGAATGTTCTACTACTTGTACAAACTATTACGGAATAAATTGTACAAAGTCTATGTCTATAAATTAAAGAAAATAATAAATGAAATAATAGGAAAACTAATTATTTTTTGTTGTGAATATAAAGTTTCTATTTTCACAAAAGCAAGTAATTTGTATTGTAAATAAATAATGATTAAAAATACAATAAATGCTTTCAAACCAAACTTTTTACACAGCTCCAGTAGTCAAATGTATGCATCAAACGTTGATAATTTAATTTTTTAGGGTACTTTTTAAAATTACTAACAATTTTTTGACATAGATATAGCTGTAAAGTATCATAATAAGTTAGTACAAAAAAGGTTTGGAATTATGCTTTTAAAAAATAAATTATTTGAAGTGTGTGGTTTTTTGCCCACTGATGAAGGTGTGCCAATGTAGTTTATTTCAAAGAAATACACGTCCTTGGCAAAATGTAATTAATTTTAAGTGGCTGCCTTTAGTCCCACGTAACTAATGGCTAATTTGGCTTGCTTGACTATGGTATATCTATTTGTACAGCTTATATATCTTCTTTCATAAGACGATTGAAGGTATGCCACCCAGCCCAAAGTATTTCTTGGTATTAAGATAAAAAATGATGTGAATGATCTGCTTGATCCTAAACATGATTTTGGCTATTTTATGGAAAACAGGGCACTCTTGGATTAAGAAGATTCATAGAAGGATTAAAAGTAAAATTGACAGTTGTTTTTTTTTTGCTAAAGGTAAAAATAATTTCGTTCTCAGTGATTGGGGGTAGACAACAATCAATACAGGATATTTGTATAATGTTTTTGGCAAATGACCACTTTAAAGTTCATCTGAAAAAGAACCAAACTTTTAACATTTTTGGGTCTCTTTGTCTCTAGGGTGTTTAACTTGTGAAATTTAATACCTGCCGAGGTCTTTTCTTTTTTCTTTGAGTATTGTAGTAATATTCCATCTCTTACTTACTTATCAGACATTCGGCATCTACTATACGTTAGTCCTTAGCCTATGTGAAAAAATATGTTGATAGCATATGTTGCTTTTTATGATGTAAATTTATTTGTGCTATTTATACTAAAGTTGCACGTTGTAGTTTGTGCATTTCGTCTTTTCTTAGTATGTTACCTAGTTTACTAAGTGCTTGAAAAAAATAAATTCAAAAGCCCCTTTTATATTTTTGCAATTATCAGATTTAAAGTTCCATATTTTCAATTAACTGCACATTTTTTTTGTTTAATTTACTACATGGAAATATTTAAATTCTAAAATATATTAAGGCTGTTTATTTGTTTATATTTCAGAAATGCTGACAAAAAACAAGACGAGGCTGTTTCATATTACAAATTGGTAAGTTTAAAGAAAATCCTTAATATATACGTCATCGTAACATGAGAATTTAATTTTTAGTACAAATACGCAACACCGATAGACATCCTTTTAATATGTTTAGGAATTCTTGGTTCTGTTGTTTGTGGAATTCTGCAACCGTATCTTATGATTCTATTTGGTGATGTCTCTGGTGTCATTGTTGACTATACTGCTGCCATCAATTTAAACTTAACGGCTGAAGAAAGAGTTATGGTAACAGATGCACTTTTTGCTGGAACTCAGCATTTCGCAATTATGACCTCTGTATCAGCTGCAGTTATCATTTTTTGTACTTACACTTCTGTAGTATGTTTTACCTATAGTGCATTAAGACAGGTTGGTTCCAATAAAAAAAGTAAAGAGTAGTTATTATTAAAATTACACAGCCATACAAAAAGAGGTTTGTTCTTTACATGCGATATATGTATCCCAAAGTTAGGTTTTAATCTCAAATTAAAATGTATCTATCGCATCACAGAAATTTTTTAGCCTTAAAAACAGATCTACAATATCAGAAGTTTACGCAAAATCACCAGCAAATAATTAAAAAAAAAAAATTAGATATACATTTTTTAAATAAAGGCCATAAAAAATGAAGATGTTCTGTCAGAATTAATGTATCCTGTGACGATTTTTTCTAACCTCACTATCAACGTTAGAAATAATTATCTTTCAAAAATTAAGAGATTAGCTACCAATTTAGTGTACGGGATTTTGGGGGTCGCTGATTATAAATCCGAAGTCAGATTCAAAATTCAAGATAGTCCAATATGGCGAACCAAATATCGAAACATCTTCCGATTTACGCCAGAGTCGGTACATGGGGGTTTTAAGGGTGATAAAGAATCAGATTTGTAAAATTTAAAATGGGGATCCAATATAGTAGACGAGAATTTTAAAAATGGCAGCTTCATGCCACATTACGTATTTTGGAGTTTCAGGGCTCGCTTGGCACAAACCTGATAACTCTACCCTCCAAACCTGTAGTATAACCTTAAATAGTCAAAAAAGTAGCAAGTTCATTTGCCCTTAACCCTTGAATCTCAACCCTCCAAACCTATAGCCCTAAGTGACCGGGTGAAAGCGAGTTCAATATATTAAAGTATATCTTTGGAACGTGTTGTAATAAAAAAAATTAAATCTGACTTAAGATTTATAATCAGTGACCCCTGAAACCCCAATGTACGTAATGCGACATAAATTTATTGATTTTTGAAAATCTTGTCCGCCATATTGGACCCGCCATCTTGAATTCGTGGTCAGCCAACATATCAATTCTGGCAATGGATTAACCTTTTAGTATTTTTTTTTAATGAATATACATTAAAAAATATGTATTTTTGCTGGTATTTTTTTGCGAATTTTTGGATGTTTTAGGCCTGTTTTTGAGTTAGAAAGTTTATGTGATGTCAATTTTGACCCCGGATTTCTCTTTAGGAGGAAAACACACTTTGCCATACATATAACGCATGTAAAGAAAAGACCACTTTTTAGTTGTTATTAAAAGAAATGTAAGGTCTGTTTGTTGTTCAGAAATAGTGTACCCTATTTTACATTTTTTTACGTAAGCGCTTATATGTAAGGTGTATTTTAGGACTACGCGTGTAGAAAAAATGTAAAATATTTCTGACAAACAAATGGACTTGTAGTAACGTAAGAAATGTATAATGGTGTTTTACTTTTCAAAAATATTTTGAACCTTTTTCGATATACTTACCCCATAGTAAGGCGGCCAACTTTATGAAAAGTGAATGCGGGACATACGACGATGACACGAGACATATTGCGGGACAATTATATATATCTTGCAATGCGGGATTACAACCGCCAATACGGGACCGTCCCGCAGAATGCGGGACGGTTGGCCGCCTTACCCCACAGAAATCGTAAAAACATGTCAAATTGACAAGAAAAGTATAGTTGTTTGTTTTACACCTCAAGACATTTCTGAGTTCTTTACATATGGGATTTTTTATTATTAGTTTCTCAGAAAATTTTATTCTTTATAAAAAGTTGTGCATGGCGTCAGATTTTAAATTTTTCCAGGCGTATACGAGGTTTGTCAAAAAATATGAATTTTGCCCAGAAGTAAAGTACCTACCTTTATCCAAGCTTTCTTGAGGCTGCCGAGGCTATGGATGTAATGTGTTTGTGCCAGTTTAGGTTATTCTCAAAAGTAACGCTGACAAGATTAAACGACTCTTTGTGCTGCAGAACTTGGCCACTTATATGTAACGAATGACATCAGCAGACTTTTTTCGCGACAGCGAACATGACTGTGTTTTTGAGGCATTAAACTGAACAAGCTTTTTGGCGCCCCAATACGAGATAAGTTTGAGGTCTTGTAAGAGAGACATCTGCATTGACCTACCTACCTCTTAAACATTTCTTGCTATCAACAATTTATTTGTATGTCCAAACATCCTAAATTACATGTGCCTACAGTTAAATTTGCATTGTTATTGTAAATATACGTTTCAAAAAAGAAAAAATGTATCTTTTTAATCATAAATGGGTGTAATTGCATATTTAAACGTGGCTTTTAGTTTTAATCAACTTTTTTTATATACAAATTTTCGATATTGTCAAAAATAAAGGCACTTTACTCTTGGGCAAAATTCATATTTTTTAACAAACCTCGTATTAGGCTGAAAAAATTTAATATCTGATTGTTACATTTTAGGTTTTGGACCATGCAGAACTTTTTATAAATAATAAAATTATATCATAAAAAAAAATCCATATGTAAAGAACTTGCGGTAAAATGGGTGTAAACAAACATCAAAACTCTCCGGTCACTGAACCGGTCAGTTAACGTTTTCTTAAAATCGCGCAGAAATGTGTTTAGTGATTTATCACGTCTGAAATATAATTGGGAAAAAAAGCCGCTTTAATTTACGAGAACTAATTTTGACCGACCAGAACTGAATGCTTTTGAATTTATCCCTACGTAGAAGTTATAAACAAAATTCTCTGCGTTGTAAAATTATAAAAAAATGAAAAATAAATATCCAAAACTGTTTTCTCCACGTCTTTAAACTATTGTTACTAATATAACAACATTTTTGTGCAATTTATGCCCTTTCTGGCCGATTCCGTGGTGGGTATAAAGAAAGAGATCCAATATTTTTTAAATCCTATTTTGTTTTATCACGTGGAACCAAATGTAAACAATGGACACCAATGTAAAAATACTAAATTGTTTTATGCTTAAATTTAATAAACTACAATATATTAAATAATTAAAAAAGCTTCTAAAAAATACCTGGCGTGCTTTTTAAACTGTTCTGTTAGTTTATATTGCAAGTAACAGGCCATATACTATCACTACAAAAATGTTTTTGTAAAACCATGTTTTTGTATTTATGAAATATGTAAAAACATTTCGTAATTTAACTTTAACTAAATCGAAGATATTTTAATATTTTCTTCGATATTTAGAGCGAGAGCTGGCTGCAAAAAACCTGACACTTTTTTCAATTATTTTTTTGTTGCGTTACTGTACCCATCAAGTAACCGCTTTAAACTATAATTAAATTAAAGTTTAAATATTTCTTATTAAAAAAATACATTAGTGCCACTTCTATTCGAAACGATAACGATGAAGGTGTGTTTTTTGTGTGGTCGTGCTAACAATTTGAAAGACTTCGATGAAGCTCATTTTGAAAAAGCAAAACCAATGCACGTGTTTCGTAAGCAAAAAAGCATAAGTATCACGATATTAATTTTCCTACAACGATAAATGATGCTGGATATCATAAATAATGATAGTGATCATGACGATAATGACGATGATAATAATTATGGAAATAAAGGCGACCATGATGATAATCATGACAAAAGTGACGATGATCATGACAGTAGTGACGATGATCATGACGATAATGATGATGATGATCATGATGATATTTAATGATAATTCCATATATATGTTTCAATGCATATTTTTAGATATTTAAGTTTTTTATTAATTTTATAGTAGAATATATGAAAAAAATTGCATTGTATTTTATTTTTATACTTTATAAAATACGTATAAATAAAAAACATTACTTAAAATCACTATAATTGTTCATCAGATGTTTATTCATTTATTCCCAAATGTTTCTATCATAGGTTGTATAAGTAATAGCATGGGACTTGAAGAAATATAAAGTATCGTGCCAGGCATTTGTCACTAGAATAGAAGTGGCACTAATGTATTTTTTAATAAGAAATATTTAAACTTTAATTTGATTATAGTTTAAAGCGGTTACTCGATGGCTACAGTAACGCAATAAAAAAAAAGTGTCGTGCCATGGGGTTAGCACCAGATTTAAGGAGGCACTTGTTTTTTAAAATTTTTTTTATTCACTTAAACTAAATTTTAAAATTAGTTTCAAGCGGTTACTTGATTGGTACAGTTTATGTCAAAAATGTACCTTAAAAAAACTAGCAATTTTATGCACCATATCTGCCCTCCTAAATGATTTTTTTAATAATAAAGTGGTAGTATTATTTTTAAAAACATATTTCATTCGGTTACTCGATAGGCCAGTTTTTTTGCAGCCAGCTCTTAGACTAATTGAGAACATTGTGTTTTGCACTTGCATTTTTCTTTTACCATTTATAAACTTTAAATGTGCGTATAAAATCTGCACAAACAGTTATTGTTTATTTAAAAATTAATTTTAAATGTTTTCAATGATGTATCATTGATTTTTAACAAAGTTTAATGAAATCAATCTAAACTCGCATTTCTGCAATAAACTAATGAACATTACTTTAAAAATGGTGAAGGTTATTTATTCAAGCTAAAAAGCAACTTAAAGTTTAAATATTAAATTAACTTTGTCCTTATTGTAAAGTAAGCTTTAATAATTATGTTTAAGTGGCATAAAGTTTTAAAAAACGGAAGAAAAATAATTTTTATTTACGTTACCACCTAAAATTTTATTTTACTCATTAATTAAATAAAAAACTTTCCTTTTAATGTTGCCAGCAATATGGCTAATACCGATCAAAACTCAAAGTAATAATTATACAACGCAAATAACGACAATCACGAGACCTGTCCGTCTACAGAGTATGGCATATCTGTGCATAACCGGCCCTTAACTTTGGATGCCGGAGGTCGATATCTGCAAAGATACCGGAGGTACATTGTACCCCAAATTATTTTACCAGTTTTTAATACATAAACTATTTTGAATACGTTTATATTTATTTTAGTACATAATAAAAGCAAATGTATATTATTTGATGGATTTAATTACCAAAATGTAGTATTTAAAATACAAATGAAATTAAAATATTGTTTTAAAAAAAGCAAATGGGAATTTTTAGTTCAGGGTCTAATAAGTTACATTTTGAACAAATTGTGATTTTTGTAGTTATTTGATGACTATGACACACAAAGTCTTTACATTTTTTTACATGTACTTCGCTCTTTTGTCAGATTTTCTGGGACAAAGCACACACCTTCCTATGGATTTTTCATTATAAGCAAATGGGAAATTTTTTAGTTTAGGGTCTAATAAATTACATTTGAACAAATTGTGATTTTTTAGTTTTTTATGACTATGACACACAAAGTTTTTACATTTTTATGTAGTTCTTCTTTGTGTCAGATTTTCGGGAAAAAACACACCCTTCCTATGGATTTTTCTTATTTTCGATTCTTGTACTTGACCCTGGATCCGATAACCCAAAAAATATAATTGCATTTAGTATGCGTTTTTGAAATGTTACTCCAGACTGCAGTCTCCTTTGAACATGGGGTTTATCTTGTCCCATCTCTAGTAAAAATTCCTTCGTTTAGGGTAGCTTTTTTACTTACTGGAGTTATTTTTTGTCCACAACACAAATGAATTTAAGGAATATAAGGTATTTTAAAAAAACAAATGGGCTTTGTCAACCCTTTTTACAGAATATTCATTTACCATCTTGCCATTGTATATCCCTTTTGTCTTATTGTAATGGATGATCATTTCTCAAAATCTGTCTCTTCTCCAGTAATTTTATCATCATGATGTTCAGTGCTAAAAAGGATGACGCTTTTTTAGAAAGAACATATGACGCTAAATGTATTTTATCCTGAAACGCAAAAACGGAAGATTTCTCGCTTCTTGAAGGATGTGGTAAAGAGCTGGAGGGATATCCTGTTTATTTTTTCTCATGGTTCCACATAGGGTAAGCTTTTTGTTCAAAGTTCATCGGCTAGGGAATACTTGTAAAAAAGTTGTCGTTGTTATTCCATAACCACCTTCAAGTACTTCAACTAAATCTAGAACCACTTTTTTTTCCTTGTCTTTTTCATGTTTTTTTCCCTTCCTTTCCATACTTGAAGGTTTAAGGCATAAGTCAGTCATTTCCAAAAGAGCCCAAATTTTATACCATATCTGGCTTGGTTTTGATTTCATGTATACGCGAAAGGACACCTTCTCTAAAAGCACAAGTTGTTCGTCCACTGTAAGATGTGAGTTTGGGGATAATATTTATTGCAATTCTTTACGAACTTCTAAACATATTTCTAAGCAGCCAATTTATCCAATTTTCTGCGATCGGTTCTTTTAAGATCGTCAAATCGTATAAAACGTAATATATCGATAAATCTGTCCGTGCCATTGAAGCAGGGAAAACCGGTCTACTAAACAGTGAATTTTTGGCCAAAAAAATGAACAGGTTCTTTTTTTAACCCCAGCTATAATCAAAATACCAAATGCCGCATACATTTCAATAGAGTTCACGGGCTCCACTGACGTTGTTTGTTTGGATTTTTAGTATTCCATTCATCATAATATTTCTGAGCTTTTTGGTTAGTACAGTCAACAATAATTTGTAACATTTCATCATCAAAAACAAATTAAAGTAGCTGGATAGGGTGGAAATGTTTTTTCTGTATAGACTAGGTCTAGGCTTGCTTTTATTATATTTTGGGACGGAGTTCGTGTAGGTCTAGGTGCCTTTCTGCTCCAGATCGATCCATTCTTTGACCAAAACAGGATCACCATCATTATTTTTTAATATAATCCTCATCATCAATCTATGAAAATATAAAAGTATATTTTAAAAAAATATATTCAAAACATATCAGAATAACATACCCCAAAACTCAGGTTCCTCATCTTGAATTTCTTCGTTGTCTTCTAACTCAGAACACCGGAATCTGTTTCCACTAAGTTCTTCTTCATCACTGCACAACCACTGTAAAGCATAGAGATCTTTTTCTATGGATAAATCTAATTTTTCTTTTCCCGACATAATAAAAAACTATTTAATCAAACTAAAAGCAACAATCTTGGCGCATATATCAAATAATACTAACTAAAACACGTGGCTGTACCGCTTAAGTGCCTCTGGTATATCCGCGCATACTTTTTACGCTCAAAACCTGTGCGCACAACTTGAACAGCACGAAATTTAATTAATAAATTTTAATAACGCGAATTTCGAAGGGGGTACAATTTGTACCCCACGTAAGTATTAATCAATTTTTTGAAAAAAATAAAGGAAAAAAAAAATATTGTCTAGTGTATTTTCTAATAAAGAAAGATCCAACTGAAGATTACTGGCAATGCTAAGCAGATGTAAACAAAATTAAATAATTGGCAGAAAAAACCAAATTTGGGGTACATTTTACCCCCTCCGACATCCGAAGGTTAAGAAGCACACCTTTTATGGCTAAGGAAACTATCCGGGCACTTCCTTGAATATAGTTATCAAGTTAGGCCATCATTAGCGCCCTAGAGAATGAAAACTATTTAAGATTAAAAACAACATCCTGGGAAATATGGTCATACAAGAAAAACGGAGATAATCCACGAACAGCTCTTGAAATGAATCAGATCCCTACTCGCGGTCTTCAACTTGAATAAACCATATAAAGTCGGGGGGTATTCCTGCAGGCGAACTCGTAACACCATAAAAAAATTTCCCCGTCTATAAATGAAAATTCTTTAAACCCGACTCTGTAAGTTTTCTCGGCTATAATCGGTTTCCCAATTCTGTTCGGAGTATAGAAATAGAAAGATCAGCCAGAAATTGATACGGTTTTTCTCTTTCTATCCCATAAAAAAGTACATAGTTTATTCTGTCATTGCTTTACTTATTTTTCATTTCATTTTGAACTTTTGAAGTGATAATAAATCTGCAAATCTTTTTTACTTATTGTTTATTTTTCAAGTATATTTTAATTATTTGAATTACAGTAATTACCTTAAGTATTATAAAGTTTATCTTTACCCAAATTAATTAAATTATTAAGGTTTGGTTTTGTGATCTGTGGTTTAAATATTATAAAATGGAAATTTTTATGCATTTTGTAGAAGAGCCAACTTTGGGGGAAAAAAACTTGCCTTAAACCCATCAATGTTTTAAATGTATTATAACTGAAAATTGTGTACATATTTTTAAATATATTCGGACCAATAAAATAAAGCATTTAAATTTTTTTTTTTTTATTTTTTCAAAAATTTTTTACATTTCTTTAAACTATTTTGATTTTTTTACCAAGTTTTATTTTAGCAAATAATCTGAACATCTTTTTTGATTTTCTTTAAAAAATTTCTTATAATTTTTTTCCCCAAAAATTTAATTTTTTTAAAAATTTAAAAAATATTTGAAATTATAACTACATTGCTCCAAAAAAGTATGACCTTCTATTTTTTACATAGGGTAAATTAAAAACACCCATGAAATCTTTAAAATCTCCTCTAAAAAAAGGGGCTATTAAATAAACAAAAATGAAAACCTAAAAAAGAGCAAGGCTTCAAGGGTTGATAATAAAAAAAAAACTGCTACAATCTGAATCTTTCCCAAAATTTGCATATTTCCCCAAATAAACTATGTTTTCACGTTGAATAAATACTATATTTCCGTTTTAGAAATTCAACAAACTCCTAAAAAAAGATAAGAGTACCATTATTTATAGAAAAAAAAACTTTCTTTTATTTCTATCTCTATTGAATTACAAGTTCGCCTGCTGACTTACTGACAAATTAACCCTCGTCGCTCTCCAGAGGCCTCTATTGGTACACTGATGGTTCAAAGACATATGCCGATGTGGTTTTTTTCAGACAAGGTCCGAGCAACTTACAGCTTTTTTTTTGGGGGAAACAAGCTACATATATCAGGCGAAGATCTATGCTATCTGAAATTAACATCTGAGGTCTTCCCCCTGGCTCGACAAATAAGACGAGTAGTAGGTCATGGAACATTGCCCCCAAAAAAAAAAAAATGTCCAGCACAACGGTCCTACTCCCGGCTTTGCGGGGGAAATGGGGTAAAACCTTATAAATAATATGGGAAATGAAACAAATTTTTGCCTAAATATCTTGGTAGTTTTTTTGACTGAATTAAGGCCCGTGAACCCCTGAAAAATAAAGGGAAGCACAACAAACTGCGAGTGCAAATATGGGCTTACAAAGATGGGCATAGCAGACCGCTTAAAAAAACCAAGTATTCAAATTTTTATGATAATTTTTTTTTAAATATAAAAACATCTTAAGTTCATAAAGGGGGGATGCTAATGTAAGTAAAATAAAAAAACAGTTTATTAATCCAGAATTCAATATTTAAATGTTAAAACAAAAAAAAAACTCGACAGGGCAATTCTTTAATTAAACACTTTTCGGATAAAAAAAAAGGGCGGGTTTTCAGATGAATAAAGAAATGCATGGGGGTGGCACTTTGTGCTGATTTATTAGCCTAAAAAGGGGGAAGGGTTTCGGTTGAGAAAAAAAAAGGAACTTTAGGGTAAAAATTGGGTTATTGATACGGTGAATGGCTCTTCTTAAAAAAATCAAATTCTAAGTGTTGTGGAAGGGCTATACCATAGACATGGAAAAAAAGGGGGGGTTAAAAACCCTTTCAAAACCCAAAACTAGCGCTTATTTTCAAACCAGGTTTGAATAACTTTTTTAAAAATCGGGGTTTGCGTTTAAAAATACATTGGTCCATGGTTTATTATCTGGCATCCAAAAATTCATCTTTAAATTTCGGCCCCGGGCCAATTAGACGTGGGGCCCTTTCAAGGGAGATTTGGATTCAGCGTCGAAAAAAACATGGGGAAAATGATGGTCGACCCACGGATCTTCCCAAAACCTTAAATCTCTTTTCCTTCGGGAAAAAATGACCCCCCCTTCGGTTAGGGGGCAAAAAATCTAGGGAAAACCATGGGGGTCAAATAGTCGGGAATTTTTTTTTAAACCTGTTAATCTTTACATAGTAAAATCTAAAAAAAAAAATTTAAAATGTATACTTTTTAAAAATAGAATAGTGACACCAAAGAAAAAGCCGCTGTAAATTTGTTACTACTTTACTAATTTTTTTTTGGGTTTATATTTTTTTAGACTTTCAAAATGGGAAAAAAATTTTTGGAAAAAATTTTAAATCAAGATATAGGCTGGTATGATCAGAATCAAACTGGAGACTTTGCAAGTATAATAACAGAGTAAGCATTTGATTTTTTTAATGTTTACAATACTAATCTCAAATCATAGCAGACCGAAGATGTTTGGCCTATTTACACTGAGAAAATTATATTTACTGGATTTTTTATGCTGCTTATTTATTTAATAATAGTATTAAAAATCTTTTTCAGCAATATTCCGAAAATTGAAGACGGTATAGGGGAAAAAGTAGGAATGCTATTTTTTCTGCAAACCACTTTTGTAACTGGTATAATATGGGCGTTAATAAGAGGATGGAAACTAGCTTTAATTTGTTTGGCATCATTTCCTTTACAAACCTTAATCATGGGTGGCATTGCATGGGTAAGAATAACATAAGTTATACCGATATAAATATATGAAGGATTAAAAAAAAAATGTTTATTTATTTCTTTAAATCTTTCCGTGTGCATATTACAATGGTAATATAAACTAATTTGTTAACTGGAGGAAATAATTGTTAAAATCAGTATGTATCTATTTTAAACTATTTTTGGTAATTTAAACAAAATTTTCTATGATGCGTATCATTTTTTACATCTTTTTAATAGAAAAATTAGTTTAAAAAAGTCTTAATATTTATAGTATGGTATCCGAATTAGAAGCGACTTTTACCCATTTGCAAACCGGACAAAAACTATTTTTTTATCAAATATAATATATAAATAAAAGTATCGATAATGGGTTGTCTAAAAATGTATTTTCAAGGCTATGATTAATTAAAAGAAAGATTGAAAAATTTTTGATACTTCCTGTTTAATGTCATTTCTTTATTATTTTACATGACAGTACTAATATACCACTTAAATGTTTTCTTTAAATTGATAAATAAGAATTTTAAAAATGTCTTTAATTTTTATTTTTAAGAATTGTTAAAGGCTTTATTAATGAAATTAAAGAAAAAATATTTAGTGGTATATTGGTATTGCCATGTAGAATAAAAAATAAGAATTGACTTTAAAAAAATCATAATAAAAACCTTAACCATAATTTCTTAGGCAACACAATCGCGATACTTTTATTCACATGTTATATTTGATAAAAAAAGTTTTTATTTGGTTAGCAGATGAGCAAAAGTCGTCTTTAATTCGGATCTTACACTATAATAAATTGTGTAAATCGCAAAATGATTTCAATGCGAGATTATTTAATGGGTAAAAATAAAAAAAAAAAACCCAAAAAATTAATGAAGATTTAAAAAATTTTAAATTTTTAAATTTTTTTAATTTTAAAAAAATTTTAAATATATATATATATATATATATATATATATATATATATATATATATAAAATTTTTTTTGAACACAATATTTATTTGTGAAACCCAAATTTAAAAAAGATTTTTTTTCGTCCGAGAGATTTCTGCAGAACGAGCAAAGCGAGTTCCCCAAAAGAATGCGGGTTATAAAAAATAATTTTTTAACGCGTTTCACAAACGTTTTTTCAATTTTAAATTTAAAAAATTTTTTTTAATTTAAGTTTAAAATAAAAAAAAAACCCAAAACTCATTGATTTTTGTCAAATTTTTTAATTTTTATCAAGGAAAAATTTTACTTTTCGAAACCCAAGTTTTACTCAGAGTTTATTATTTATGTTAAAAAACTCTGGTTTTATTTTTTGTAACTAGTTATGTTTTTTTGAAAGTGTCACTTTAAATGTCAAAATTTAAAAAAATATTGTTAATTAATGATAAAAAAACGTAAACATATTTAAAACTTTTAAAAAAAAAGATGATTAAACTAAAAACTTAAAAAAAAAAAATTAAAGGGTTTAAAGGAAGTCATTAGCATATAACAATTTAAGAAATTAAACCGGGGAAAAAATATTTTAATTTCATCACATAGTTACTTTCAAATTTTTTAACTGGTGAATTTTAAAAAAAGAAATAAATATTTGAAAAAACCTAAAACCCAATTTTTTGATCATTAGTTGGTTGGGCCGGATTTAATTTTTTTCCGCCAATGGGCTAATATTTTTTTGGGTCCTAATTTTAAATTTTTTTTGGGATATAAAAACAAAAAAATTTGCATTAAGGAATGGAAACTTCATTAGTTTTTCCCTTTAAAAAATTTTAATAAAAAAATTTTAAAAAAATTTAAATACAGAAAATTAAATAGCAATTTTAAAACAAACAAATTTCATAATATAAAAACAAAATAAAAATTAAAATGTTAAAACAAATAAGTTTTTTTTAGAAGTATGTATTATTTAATTATAGGCAAAACTCTATACTAACTTTTTTCTTAACCCTTTTTTCTGAAAACCTTTAATTTTTTAAAAAAACCACGACTACATTTTTTTTTTTAATTAACGGTAAATTTGCCGTCCATAATATATGCCCCCAAATTTTAGCCCCACCAGCCTTTGGGAAACCACCCCTGTTGGGTTGGGAAAATTTTTTTTTGATGCAGATTTCCGGGCTTTAATTTTTTCAGAAGTATTAAAAAAATTAAATTAAAAAAAACTTATCCAGTTTTATTCTAGTTTTAAAAAAATTATTTTTAGACATACCGAGATGCCCCAAAATTTTTAATTTTTTTATGTTTAAAAAATTATTTTTGAGATGGTTTTGATTTTTTAAAATGTCATTTGCAGTGCTGTCCAAAAATTTAAATTAGTCCGGGAAAATTTAATTAATATGAAAAAACTTTCATTATTTATTTTTTTAAAAAATATTATCTTTAATAAAAATTGGTGAACCCTTAAGAAGTTTAAAAATATTTTTTTTGGATTTTGCATTGGGCTATATTTAATAGTAAAAACCCTGAAGCAATTCCCTTTAAAAAAATTTTTCCATTTTACAAAAATAAATAAACTTAAAAGCAAAATATTGTTTAATTTTTTAAACTATTTCCAGATATGTTTTCCAATTCCCAAAAGTGTGTTAAAATAAAAAAAAAGTTTTGAGAAAACTTTTTTTTTAATACAGAGTACCCTAGCATCTGTGAAGCTGGATTTTTAGTTTGTATTTGCTGTTTCCGTCGCCGTTTGACGTCTTTAATTCAAGAAGAAATAACTCGCGTTCCATTTATCAATTTATAAATTCGTTTGAAGTTCGTCAATAGCCAACCATCTTGAAAAACAGTAGTTTAAAAAACTGTTTCTTTTATTGTTTTTTTATAACCCTATTTTTTAGTTACTATTGTATGTTTTTGTTTTTGTTCATATTTGTGAACAATATTATTTGATTATAATAATATTGTTTACAAGTATTTTTGCCTTAACCTTAAAATCAAAAATTAATTCCGGGTTCCCCGACCCAAAGCTTAAATGGTGCTAAACGGCAAACCGTAAAAAAGGGTTTTATCAAAGTTTTTTTAAATTTGTTTAACCAACTTTTTTAAAAAAAAATATATAAAATAAGATGGATTTTGCCCTTTACCAATAAAAGTATTAACGGATATTTTCTATGGGTTTATTAAAATTTCTAAAAAAATGTGCGTATTAACAAAGAAAAATGGCAAGTTTAAAAAAAAGCACTTTCACTAATGAGATTGTTTATTCTGTTAAGTACATAAAATTAAACCCCTTAATAAGCATAAAAATAAAAATTATTTAATTTTAGCTTTCAGCAAAATATTGTAAACAAGAAATGGCAGCCTACGTCTGCAGGTTCTTTTGGGGAAAATTTTTGAGTTCCATTGGGATTTTGGTTTTTTTTGACGACGCAAAAACCCAAAAATATACCTTTATTGGAAGGTAAGAAATCAATTCTTTTTTTAAAAAGCCCAATTTTTTTTGAAAAAAAAAATTTTAAAAAATTTCCCTTTTTTCCTTTTATCTTAATTAAAATATTTAATTAAATTAAAAACTGTTTTCAAAATACTAATATAAGACAGTCATTAAATTTCAACCTTTTTAATAAATCGGCGGCCCGGCGCGCATTCAAAAGGAAACTATGAAAAATGTCTTTTTTTCAAAAATAAAAAAATTAACATATAAACTAAGAACCGGAAGAAAAAACAATAGATAACATTTCAAACAAATAAGTATTTCAATAAGTATTTTACTAATCCCCCGACAAAAATTAAAATTTTTTTTTCACAATTTTTTTAAAAAAATTAAATAAAAGGAACACGCATTACGAATGTATAGTTAAAAATTCTTAAAATTTTAAATATATATATATATATATATAATATATATATATATATATATATATATATATATATATATATATATATATATATATATATACCCTTTTTGATAAAATTTTTTTTTTAAACTGCAAACTATAAACTAATATAAATAAATCTAGGGGATGGGGTGTTGAAATTTTCCATAGTTTAAGAAAACTACCGTTATCTTTGAAAAAAAATTTATTTTAAACTAAAATTTTTAAAATTTTATTTAAAATTATTTTTAAAAAAGCTTTTCAAGAAAAAACCAAAAAGCTTTAAAAAGGGGAAAAAATACAATTAAAAACCTTTAAATTAAAATTTGATTAAAATTTTTAAAAATTTAATTTTTTAATTTTTCCCTAAAGAAAAAAAACGAAAAATTATCTTTTTTTATAAATTATTAAATCTTTAAATAAAGGTTTTATTTATTACAAATTATTTTTTTAGAAATAATGATTTTTTCCCATTAATTTAAAAATAACATTAAAGCGGTAACGTATGTTATGTATATATATTAAAATGTCAATAAATTTTAAAAAAAAATTTTGGTTTTTTTATCCATCTTTTTTATAAAATTAAAAAAAAAAAAACCCTTTTTTAAAATTCAATCGTTTTTTAAAAACAAAATTTTTCTTATATGTACTCGTTTTTGGAGTTCGCTTTTTTCCTTGCGATCGCTTTTGGCTGAAATGAATATGCAAAAAGAAATGAAAAAAAGTAAACCAAAATTGGGTTCCATAATCCCAATTAACTGGGTTAAAATTTTTAAATTTCGAAGGGAAAACCCAAAGAACCCTTAATTTTTGTTTAAAAAAAAACAAAAAAAACCCCTTAAAATAATTAAAACAGTTTCATTTTTTTTTTGTTGGAGGGTTCAAACTTAAATTTTCAGTTTTTTTATAAAAAATTTCATTTTTTTTTTTTAAATTAATTTAAAAAAAAAAATAAAATTTTACCCCCTCGTATCCTAAAAAATTTAAACCTAAATAATCTTTTTAGGTTTAGGGGTGAGGGCTTTTTCCCAAAAAATAATTTTTAGGGAAAAAAAAAAATAAAAATATTTTTAATTTAAAATGGTTTGGTATGAATGACTTAATCGCCCGTTTTTCAACAGAAAAAACTCCATATTTAAGAAAAATTTAAAATTAATGTAATGTCCGGGGACCAAAAAACCCCAAAAAAGAGAAGCATGAAACTTTTTTTTATATTACTGGAACAATATCAAATTTAAACTGCCGCTGCCCCCAGCCAGGGGTTAAATTTATTTTTTTTATCTTAAAAAAAAATTTCAAAAACGTTTTTTTTTTTTATAACTCGAAAAATGTTTTTAGAGAAAAAAGTATAATCAAAATTAGGGCTAATAAAAATTCGTCAGTTTTTTTATAAATTTTTTTAAATTTTTAGTTTTTTAGATATTAAATTTAAATTTACAATAAAAACCAAAAACTTAAAACTAAAAATTTAAAAAAAATTAAAAGAAAAAATATGCCTTTTAGTAAGTTCATAAAAAATTTTTGATATTTTTTAAAAAAATAAATATTAAAAGGGGATATAAGCAAAAAGGGATTTTGGCCCAAAATTTGCCCATAAAATATTTTTCTTTACAAGTAAAAAAAGGGGCCCTTTAAAAATTAATTCTTAAATGGGGATAACCTAAGGGACTTTTTATTTAATTTTTTTATCCCTAACGCCCATTTTGTCACTTGAAACAACTAAAATAAAAATTTTTCTTTATTTTTGAAAAAAATGCCTCTCTTTCTGGTGTTTTACCTGACAGGACGCAACATTTTTCGATCCCATGCTCCGTGTATACTTTTTTTTTTAAAGAATTCTCGTTCAGAATGTCCCGGGAAAAATTTTAATTTTAAAATTTTAAAATTTTTTTAAAATTAAATTTTTTTATAAAATTTTTAAAAATTTTTCTCTTATTAAGCTATCTACTTTTCAAATTTTAAAATTTTTATTTAAATTATGGTATTTACCCATTTATTTCCCAAACCAAGATATAATTAAATTAAAGTTTAAACATTAATTAACCAAAAAAAAAAAACTTTTAAATTTTTTTTTTCATGTTAAAAATATTAAAATTTTCTCAAGATCATTCGAACGAAAACTATTTTTATAAATTAGTAATATTATTATTTAAATCGATAAAAAAAAACCAATACAGATAGAAGCACAGAAGATCAAAAAATGTTAAACGTCCTGCCAGGTATATAACTCCCAGATAGAGGGACTTATTATTATTTTTTTTTTTAAATTTCATAAAATTTAAATTTTATTTAAGTTAAAGTTTTAAGTGGATAGGTATGGGTACCAAAAAAAAAATCTGTGCCACTAAGTTACCCCCCAATTGCCCGAGGCACCTGTGTATTAGTTTTTTTCATTCCTAAATAGAACATTTTAAATTTAATGTTTAAATGGATCGGAGCTAGTATACTTACTTGTAACAATAAAATATTATTTGCGAAATTTTAAAAAATAAAATCACTTTTTTGCTTATATCTCCTTTATTACTATTTTATTATTTTTTAAATGTATATAACTATTTTTATAGAAAATTTAAATAAAAGGGATATTTTTTGTTTTGTTTCCCTTTTTTCGTAACTCTTTAATTTTTTAAAAAAATTTAAAAATTTTTTTTTTAAATTTAAATCGTTAATATCTTAAAAACTAAAAGGGCTACAAAAAAAATTTTATTGTTCCATGACACCCCGTATAAAAACAGGGTCCGGTTTTACACCTTTTTTTGGATATCAGGTTTTCAAACGTTTTTATGGCACTTCAACGTAACGTAATAATGACAACTGTTTTAAAAAATTTTAAATTTTTTGTCAACTTTTATCTGTCGGAAGACAAAACTAAACTGGCCCGTGCGGATTTCCTTCGCGTTTTTTATAGTAATGTGGAAAAGAATAGACAAGTTGGAAAAAAATAGAATTAGCTGGGAAAAATTCTTTTACTACAGGATGTAAAAAGTGTAAAAAAGGATGTCTCCAGCGCCCCGGATATTCCCCATTGGCTGTCGAAAAAGGGGAAAACTAAGGTAACCCTTTTTTTAAATAAATTATTAACCTAAATAAAATAATTCTAAACCTTTTACATTTCTATTAAAAATAAAAAATCAGTAAAGTCCGTAACATTTCCCCCCCCAAGTTTTGATCGTCCCCCATCGGGGTCTTTTTGATCTTGATATCGGCACAGCCGTTCTAGATGTACAACTTTCATCTTCGCCTGTAGGCTGTTCGGATTCGATATACCAGATCATTGCCGGGTTTTTACTTTATATGGTCCTTCCCATGATTCTGGGAATTTCGGTGAACCC